>ML327180.1:0-10125 GCA_005239505.1 Nicotiana paniculata
TTCTATTTCAACCGGGAAACATTTAACTCGTCAAACTCGGACTTGGGCGAAACTGAGGACCCCAGGCGTTTGGGCTCTAACGCCTGGCAAACGCCAGGCAAAGGCTGGCATTTCAGCCCTAACGCCTGGCTAACGCCAGGGTAGGGCTGGCGTTTCAGCCCTAACGCCTGGCTAACGCCAGGGTAGGGCAGGTTGTTTGGCTCTGTCGCCCGGCTATCGCCTGGGTGCCTCCTTTCGCGTATTTTTCGACNGCGTAACTTCAACCTCAAACGGCAAATGTGTGTTTGCAGGTGGTGCCGTTTCAAACTTGAATGGGAGATACGCAGTTACCTCGACGTCTCTGGATGGCTGAATCTGGACTATGATGGGATTAAGAGTGACTGTTGGCTTCTTTGGGTCATCACCTTCTATGATTAACCCGATCGACCCCTCTTGGTCCCAATCTTCTTCTATCTCTATCATATTGACACCCATATGGTCTGGAAGCGGATTGTTGCGAATATTGGGAGTAGCTTCTTTTTCATGAATGATCGTGTTATCGATCGTAGACTGGATCTTATCCTTCAATGAGCGACATTCATCAATTGTATGCCCATTCATGCCGGAATGGTATGCACAGGTCTTGTTTGGATTGACCCATTGGGATGGATTTTCAGGGGTTATAGCAGGGATAGGAGTGACATAACAAGCAGCTTTTAATCTTTCATACATTTGGTCAATAGGTTCAACAAAGGCAGTGTATTGTTTAGGATGTCTACGATCAGAGGTCTTGGGAAATTTCGGCGAGCAGGAGGTGATTGGAAGTGAGATGGCTGAGAGTTGTAGATATGATAAACAGGAGTTGTTTGGAGTATCTGGGTGAAGTAGGTTGATATGTAGACGGTGGAGATGGATGATATGCTGATGGAGGTGCTGACTTTGTATACCAACGGGGATTTGGGTCCCTGTGCAACCATTACCGTTCCTGCATCTTTCTTCTTGGATATACCACAAGATTTCAAGGCTTTGTTGGTGTCCTGCAGGGCCTCAAAGTTAGTGACCATTCCACTCTTGATACCTTCTTCAATTCTCTCACCCAGCTTGATGATATCAGAGAATTTATGGTTTTCAATCCCCATTAACCTCTCATAATACTGTGGGTCTTGTGCCCAGATGAAGAATTTGTTCATTTTCTCTTCCTCTAGGGCAGGCCTGACCTTGGCTGCTTCAGATCTCCAGGGAGCGGCATACTTGCGAAAAGTTTCGGTGGGCTTCTTTTTAAGGTTCTGGATATAGAACACGTCTGGTGCATTCTCCGTATTGAACCTGAATCGGTCCATGAAGTCTGATGCCATACTTACCCAGTTGGACCACTTCTTAGGGTTTTGGATGATGTACCAAGATAAAGCATGTGAGGCTCCTTATGAACAATTTCATACGAATCTTCTCGGCTCTTCCTACACCAACCAATTTATCACAATAGGTCCTCAGATGGACCCTGGGATCACCTGTACCATCGAACATTTCGAACTTAGGAGGTTTGTAACCCTCCGGTAGTTCAATATCGGGCTATATGGAGAGATCTTCGTAGTTCAACCCTTCGAGTCCCTTGCTTCCTTCAACGCCCTGAACTTTACTAGTCAGCTTCTTGAGTTCCTCGGCCAAATTCTTAATGAGCATATCCTTCTCACTGGATTCAGGTGTGTAAGCAATGTGTTGGGTGGAGTGAGGTAGAGTCTCCACGTATATGGGGTTGTTCTGATGACCTGGTGTTTGAGCATAGAGGTGGTCATTTGTGGAGTCTTGTGGTTCAGGGACAATTAACGGGGTATTTATTGGAGCGTGGAAAGTGTTGTGCTGGTGCTGTGGTGGGATAATTTGTTTTTTCGGTGGAGTTGTATGATGATGAGTGGTGGGAGCGTTCTGTTTGTTTGGGGTGTTCTGAGGAGGTATGGGATTTTGAATGACATCCGGGACACTGAGTGAGAAGGATAAATTTGCCAAGTTCCGGACATGCTCAAGCTCCCCTTGGAGTTTCAACAACCTTTGCTCGAGTTGTGACATAGCAACATTATGAACCTGAGTACTTTGATTGTCAAGAGCTTCTATTCGTTCCACTGGCGTTGTGTTTTCCTGTCTGATGTTGTCCAAATCTTCCATTTTGATTTTTCCTTTACCTTTAAGTGGACTAGGATGAGGAGGAGGAGGAGGGCCCCTGGATCTTGTGTGATATGATGATGATGCCAGAATGCATGAACCAACCTTTGGGGAGGGTAATAATCAAAAGAGAAACAAAAACTAAAAATAAAAGGTAGCCAAGTTAGTGAGGATCATGAGAAAATATTTCAGTATTTAAACACATAGTGCAGGAATAAAAGTGTGTCCTAATTTGGGAACCTCGTTGTGCCAGAGGTAAGCCTAGAGATAAGTTGATTTTGGAGAAGTTAGATGCAGAAATGCCTCATTTCATTAATGTAAAATAGACGAGTCCAAAACGACACTAAAATAATGAGCAGGAAATAAAGTCACTAATGGCACTTGGCCTTATTACATTGGTAAAAACAATGAAAAGGAAACTTAGACTACTTAGTCCCCGAAGGACCTTCCCGGGGCTTGGTATTCTTGGTTCTGTCAATCAGTTTCCCCAGGTCGTGCATGACCAACAGTAGATATACCCTTTCTAGATTCCCTCCTTCGTTTCCCTCAGCATTCTGGCAGTCGGCGACCCTTTTTCTTGTCTTTGCTTCTAACTCCATCAGACCCTGCTCCAAATATTACAACCTTTCACTAGACTTGATGGCCCTTTCCTTCCACTCATCGATCAGTTCCATATTAGTTTTGTGTTGCTCCATATACTCGGCTTCGGACTCACGAATCCTTTTGTGCAGATTATTGTATTTCACCTGAGCCTCAGCCGCTTCGTCTATGACCCTATTTCTGCTGATGCCTGGCTCAACTATCCCTGTTATGCTGTCTTCCAGCCATGATAGGTAAAAGCGTACATGCCCTGCGTGGTATCTGTCATGCTCGATGGTGTCTTTTTCTACAATAACCTTGAGATGACACAGATGCTGAGCTCACATTTGTACGGGATATCGTCGTCCTGAAAATCTGCCCTGTAATGACTTATTTTTTAGACTCGCGGTATAACTTGATTTCTACCCGCCTGTCTCATGACCCTGATGGGAACATAGGGATATATGCCCCTTAAACAAATCAACTCCAGGTGCGGAGCGTCCCTCGATATGATGATGAATTCACTGGTAGGGAACCATTCAAACATCCATTGAACCTGGTCCTCGGTCAAATTATCAAAAAACTACGCCCATTCTGTAGCATTTTCCAGTTGAGCGAACCTATCAGGGATGTTGGTCATCTTCTTATGGTGGTGGAAGGCTATATGATCATTCCATGCCCTTCGTGGAAATTCCTGACAATATTGGCCTCTCTGAGGATTCTCCAATAACCAAACCTGTAGTAGCAGATTGCAACCCTCAAAGTGTTTGGCCCCCTTCTGGCAGTGGTCCAAGGCTCGGTATATGTCTGTTATGATCATAGGGACAATGGTATATGTTTGCACTTCTATCCCTTCCATTAAGGTTTTGGCTGCCATAGCCAGTCTAGTGTGAATCTGGTCTCCTTTGCTTAGAAACACCATCAGACCTAGGAAGCAAACGACGAACACAAAAACCATACAGTGAATGTGATCCAAGGAAGTAATAGAGAACTCGTCATGAAAGATACGATAGGATTTTCTATGGTCGTATCATTCATAGAGATAATCAAAAGGTATGTAAGACTATGTCAGGCACTCTAAACCATCGTTCTTCTTCAAACCCATCATTTTCAGGAACCCCCTAGCGGCACGGTTCTCCGGCACCAACAAACCTGGATTGTCCCAAGGTAATCCCGCAAAGCCCCCTATCTCCTCCAAGAGGGGGGTCATTTCTATGTTGCCAAAATGGAACACAGACCTTTCTCTGTCCCAGAACATAGTGGCTGCTTCGATCAACATGTTGTTTGGTTGAATATCCAGTAAAGAGGGCAAGTTCCCGAGGACCCTCTTCACATGGTCTTTGTCACTGGGTGAGAGGTCTTCCCACCAATCCAGCAATAGTGGTGGTATTCTTTGGACCATGCCGAACCTGAGGACTTCATGCCTCATTTTCTGCAAAATAGATAAGGTTAGAACCTTACCCCTGCCAGACTCGACTAGTTATACACTTATGATCAGCATGCATGCATTTAGTTCTCCAAATAAATGCACAGAATGTGACTACGTCCGTTGGGATTATGAAAAACCCGGTGGACTTTTGGATAAGGCTGTCTTAAAGGGTTATCATGCGGACGACACGCTAACCCGGCTAGGTTTGACCATGATTCATGCACAATATAACAGAGTAAGGTTTCTATGGGGTTTTAGACTGGTATCCTCAAGCGGACAACTTGAGGGGGAAAGGCATGAAATCGTTGACTCACCGCTGATCGAATAGTTTTACCGTAAATAAGCCTTTCCGAATTTAGGGGTGATATAAAATGGAAGGGCGCAAACACTCATCTAGCGTTGCTATAGGATTTATATAGGCACGAGTAGAATATGATGTTGAGCATGATTTATGCAACAATAAATGAGCAATAAAAGCATGTTGGCATGTATTTGCACGTTATGAAAGCGGTAAATACAACAGTTATAATTGAAAAAGCAGTTACAAAAGAAAACAAAAAGAAACATGTCAGTTTTGATTCTGAAAGGAATAAATACTAGAAAGAGATAAACAATTAATTACACATAAAGGGGGAAAGGGAAAGGTCGCAAGTATTAACAAAGTAAAGACAAGTTCACAAAGCAGTTTGAAATGGTAAAAGCCTAGATAAATCTGTTTAACCAAAGAATTGGATTCTTTGCCCAAATATATTTTAAGAAGAACACGGGTTTCTGATAACCAAAGAATAAGATAATAATTGTAGGTAAACTCGTAAATGGAAAGTAGTAAGATGCACAAAAAGTAAGTGTATTGCAATAGTAGTTCGAATATTTTTTTCTCCCTCTTTTACAGGTTATATTTTTCTCCTTTATATAGGAAATTTCCTAATATAACTTCCACCCTTTTCAGTTATTGAGCATTAATGACTAATTATGACACTAACATAACATTACAATGAATCAACCGTAACTGTTGCGTGAATGTTGTGTAACATATGGATCTCTAATTTGAAGATATTTGAATCTGCCCTTTATTCTGCCCAAATACCCTTTGACCGTGTCTCTTCATCTTTTCAATCAGGTTGAGACTTCCGTAGATAACTAAACCATGGGTGTGATTTTCCGTGCCTCTTTGCCTCATACCTCTTCATAGAGTACCGTCCAGCTGTCGTGTCTTTATTGCTCCACGTAGACTACTGAGTCATCAAGATTTATTACATGTGTGAAGCTCTTTTTTACCAATACAGATAGTTCCCCCGCTTACCATATATTTATCAATTAATATTTGGTAAGTGGATACTCATTTATGGCGGGAATATTTTGACGCCGCTTCACTCGAATCATTGACTCTTTTCATGTACGTAAGCGTCGCTTGTCACTTCCATTTAATGCTTATTCCACGTGGCATTCCTGGGTTGGTTCTGCAATTGTTCAGCATCTTTTTGGGATTTCTTCCGGTTGCATCAGTCACGAAGTGACATCTTCAATTATGACTTTCACATCATTGTTTTTTTTCCCCATTTTTTGACGATTGTCTTCGAGTATAAATACCCCTTTTTTCTTTTCTTTCATGAAAAACTTCTAACTTTCAAACTTTATCTGTAAAGAACTTTTTTCTTTGCCTTTGTAGATATGTCTTCTTCAAACCAATCTAAGAGAGTCATAAACATTGATGAGTTGACACCCTCTTCCGCTCCGACTCGAAGTCGGAGGGGTGGTAGACTGAGGAGTTTAGGCTCTACTCCTTCGAGAGGCTCTTTTTCATCCCAGATTGTTTCCCCTCCTTCTTCTAGGTCTTTATTCTCTCCAATAGCTAGGGTTTCCAGGTCTTTGTACAGGGGTAGAGAACATCACGAACCCCTATGCGAACCACGAGTTGATGAAATCATTCCTGCTGAGTTTACCTTCACTAGGGATAGTCAGGTCCTTGTAGATCAGTCGTTATCCCTTGATAGTGTTGATAGGTATCCCACTCTTATTACCGAAGGTTTGATTCCCCATGTTCGCAGGGAATGTTCTTGAGAGTCTGATTTTCCCATTGTTATTCCGAATAGCAATCAAAGAATAACGTCTTACAAGACGAGGCATTCTTTTGTTTACACTTACCCTTTTACTCTAGGATTTAGACCTCCTATTGATCCAGTCATCATTGAATTTTGTCGTTTCTTCAACATTTGCTTAGGACAAGTCGGTCCTCTTGTGTGGCGGGTTGTCGTGTGTCTTAAATGTTTAGCTTCTTTAGCCTTGGTTCCTTTTACCTTCACTCACCTCATTCATATTTACTCTCCTACCTTATTTCGTCAAGGGGTTTTCACTCTGGCTGCTAGGAGTAAAAGAGTGTTGGTAACCCCTGATGACGATAAGGATAGAGGTTGGTACCTTTGGTACGTTACTGTGCCCACTGCTGGTTTAGATGGCGAGGAAAATCTTACCTTCCCTGAGAAGTGGAATCGCGCACGTGAGTACATTTTAGCTCACATTTGTTATTTTTCTTCTCTTTGCTTTAAGTGTTTCATTAACACCGTAGCTATTTTCTTCTTCTTTCAGCAATCATGGGTACTGTTGAGAATGTCTTCGGTGTTCGTGATTGGGTAGAAAAGTTGTTGTCAGTTGCTCCATTGGAGGAAAGATCTTGGAAGTACTTCTCCGGGAAGTACATTTGGAAAGTGAAGACTCACGGTAAGTGAAACTTTTGTTTTCGCTTCTTTTCCTTACTCGAGTTTCTTTTTCTTCGTTTGTTTAACCTTTTTTCTTTTGACAGGGTTTTCTGCTCGGGGGATGTCTGCTGCATCCATTCCGAAGATGTCTTTGGCTCAGGCCCAGGATATTATTATTGGTTCCTCTTATTCTAAGAGGAAATTTGGTGGGTCTAGGACCTTAGAAGAAGAAGAAGAAGAAGAAGAAGAGAAGAAGAAGAAGAAGAAGAAGAAGAAGAGGACACTTTGGTGCACAGGTCACGTAGAAGAAGAGTGGTCTCAGACGATGAGTCTACACCCGTGGCAGTACTTGATGTCAGACCTTCTACCCCCGGGGATTCTTCTTCTTCTCTTGCACATGATTTTGTGGATCATCTATTCCACAAAGGTTTTGGCCCTGCTGCTAATGAGGCGCCTCTGGCTATTTTGCTCCCTCCTTTAGAGAAATCTGTTCGTCCATTCCGATTATTTCCTCTACTCATTTGGCCATTTCTGCTCCCGTTGTTGCCTTGCCCATGGCTTTCTCAGCTCCTCAAGTTTCAGTGCCTGAGACTTCTTTAGCTCCACAAATTTCATTGCCCGTGGCTCCTTCATCTCAGCTTGCTTATGTGCCTCCTGTTAGAGAAGGAGGGTCTTCCAGCAGGGAGATGAGGCAAGTGCTAATTGAGGTTCCGGCTGATGGGAGCCTTTTTAAGAAATCTGGCCAACCCGAAGTGTGGCTGAAAGCCTTTGATTGGCCCAACATAGAGGACCAAGCTAGATAGTCACAGTTCTCTTACCTGGGCTAATAAGGTTGTGCATTCCTCCTTGAAGGTAACGTTCATTCTTTTGTATCTCATTCTTATACATGTAATTACCGTATCTAATTGATTTTCTTTTTTTAGATAAATCTCATAGGTACAGAACTCATGAAGAGGATTTCTAACACGGAGCAAGAGCTAAAGGAGTGGCATGCTGAAGCAGGGAATTGGAAGGGGCAATATGAAAGCCTGAGGCTCGACATGGAGGCCTTAGAACAAAAAAAGTGTACCTTGGAGCGGAAGATGAGATTCGTGGTTGTGGAGTTGGTAGTGGAGAAGGCTTCTTCTAACCAAGCGGACAAAGACAAGAGCATTCTTGAGTCTTCGTTTGCTGAGCAATTATCCCGTGCCTCGGAAGAAGTTAGGAGCTTGAAAGCCTTGCCGGAGCAGAAGGAGGAATACTCAGGCGAGCTTGTGCAGTCACTCACCCAGACTCAGGAGGATCTTCGCGTTGCTTTAGACAAAATCCAATATCTAGAGGAGTCAATTGTACCTTTGAGGGATGCCCGTGAAGCTTCTGAAGTTGAGAAGGATGGGTTAAGAGCTGAGCTTCAAATATGGGAGAGAGATTATGAAATTCTCGAAGAGGCGGCAGTTGTCGATGTTAGTTGGGCGTACATGAATTCTCGCCTTGATACATTGATGGAAATGAGTCGGGGAGATTTCGACCTTAACGCTGAAATTGTTAAAACCAAGGAAGCCATGGAAAAGGCTCAACAAGGTTTGAATCTTTCTCCACCTGAAGGTGAGACTCCTGATGTCCGAGCCTCTTCGTCCCAAGCTGCTCTTACTCCTTCTGCTGATGAAGAAGTCAATCCCCCTCCTCAAGAAGATTAAGATGTTGATTCACCCCTTTTTTTTTCTTTGTCTCAATTGGTGGTTAACCCCAGTCCCATCGAGGGTAAATTTGGATCTCTTTAAAGTCTCCAAATGACAACATAGGGGCACCTCAATGTATAAAAAACTCTATACGGCTAAATATAAGTTAACACGTAGTTTTTACTTAGCCATTTTAATATATTAATGCAAGTATGACTTTTATTTTCCATTTATTTTCGGTTCTACTCTTTAAGTCTTTTGCATGCTTTATTTTTCGAGGTTTTAGTTTTACCTCTAAGTTTTGCATATAGAATGTTTTAGATTACTCGCACCTTTTAGTAATAGGCACGATGTCATATAAAATGTGTGCCTTTTTGTAGTAGGCATAATGTATGAAAGAGGGCCCTTTCTGATCGACACTTAATGAAGAAGACGTCTCAACTTCATAAAGGTGTAATAATGCAATAGAGTGATAGGAATTTTTCACATGTTTAAGAATGTTTCTGAGGAAATTTTTTTGTTTGAACTTTCACAACTTTTACATGTGTTTGGTTATCGTCTAAAACTCATGTTGCAACTGTTTTCTTTTAACAGATTTGATATACACTTGTATTTCGTAATTGCTTTTCATATGTAACAGTTTTTTCGAGTTAATACAAGAGAGCAACTATTTTTCGTTCGTAACAGTTTTTATTCAAGTTGGGGTTTTCACCCGTAACTATTTTTGTTGACAACGGTTTTCAATAAGCATGAGGAAAATGCTCTTACATCCGTAACTGTTTTATTTGATAACAGTTTTTTGAACAAGTACAAGGATTTTGATCTTTCATCCGTAACTGTTTTATTTGATAACAGTTTTTTGAACAAGTACAAGGATTTTGATCTTTCATCCGTAACTGTTTTATTTGATAAGAGTGTTCTGTATGAGTACAAAGATTTCCTCGTAGCTAACATTTTGCCTTTTAACCTGAACATGTTTGAAGGTTTTTTGGATTAGGCTTTGTGTTTGAGTCTTTGGCTCTTTCGACTTTTCTCGTATCACTTGACTTGTTGGATAGATGGATCTTCAGGCTCGAGCTTTGACTTTTTGATAGTCTTTCTTGCTTCGCCTTTGCCTTCCATACTGTATAGTCCTCCAAGTGTTTGAGCTTTGTGATGAGTGGTGATTTTACCACTCATTGTAGCCTCTTTTCATTAGATTTTGCATCACTTAATGATAACATGAGGTCGTTTATAGTGTGTATTTCTCGAATTTCAGGGAAATGATGTCATGAAGTGGTTGGTGTTGAATTAGAGTGCAGTTGAGCACAAAGTGGTGAAAATGCACAAAACCTCCAGTGATACCGCACCTGTGGACTCTAGGCCGCTGGTGCGACCTCGCACCTGTGAAGAATGGAACGCACCTGCGAAGAAGAGCTAAATTATATTAAACCCGCACTTGCGAAGTAGTTCATGCACTTGCGGAGCCGCATGTGCGACGTTTCGTCCGTATCTGCGGATATTGCTAAAGATACCAAGACTCGCACCTGCGATGGTGAGTCCGCTTCTGCGGAGCCGCACCTGTGAGGAATCTTCCGCAGGTGCGGTCAACGGGCATCAGGACTGTACAGAATTGTAAAATCACATT
>ML327182.1:0-13393 GCA_005239505.1 Nicotiana paniculata
AACCTGATTTCCTTTTTGAAAACAAGTCCACAACTAAATGGCCTAGCCCAGCTGCTATCTTTTTTTGTATTTCTGATTTCTGGAATTTTTCTTCAAACATTCATACTCAAAGATTTCTGGGTTAATTCTTGCTGGACTGTTTGGTTTTGTCCCTGGGTTTTCTGTTTACTGCTGCTGATCTCTCTTCCTTTTGCTGTTTATTGTTCATACTTGACCTTTATTTGGTCAAGTTTCTTGCTGGATTTTCTTCCTCTTTAAAGGTATGTAATAGTGAACTTTATACAAAATTATTGAATTCACACTTTGTTTTTTAAACTTGTTGGTTCATGTTGTATTTTCTTCAAGAATATGTAAATCTTCTTCTTCCCCTTTCTTAATGTAGAAACTGAAGTAAGATTATTATTATCTACGTGTATGCATGCAACTCTTGGAATCTGCTTGGTAGCGTGCTGAACTTCTGTTAATAAGCTTAATGTTTGATAGCTAGGTGGTAATTTCATATGTTTTTAGCATGTTAAAAAGATAAATGGCACTAGGGTAGATGAATCTGACCTTCCAATGGTCAAATTCACCCCATAATAGTGCACAAAATAGTAGTGTAGATGGCTGAAATTCACCCTTTAAAGGGTATACAACATGTAATCAAAAGGGCTATAGAGTAAAGAATATGAACTCTTATATGGTCTGATTCAGTCTCTAAAAAGCCAAGAATAGTCAAAAATGTTCAAAGGAATGATGTTTGAAGCATTGGTATGGTTGTTCGAAATGTCAAGTAAGTTTGTATCTCTGGGTTTGAATCAGACTCTCCTTCATAGTAAGATTCAATCTAAGGAAAATACATAAAACATGTTGCCTTTCTTCATGTTGAACCTGTAATAACTTACCAAAATCTGGTTGTCCCTCTATGTGTGATTACAACAGCAGAATTATCTGTTAGAGGCTTCTGTGATTAATTCTATATCTTTGAATTCAAAATAGAGTCATTTAGCTAGCATTAAAGGGTAGTGAATTTGACCCTATATAATGGTCAAATTCACCCCATATTTTAGATACTTAGAGAGTAGTTTATCACCCTTCAAGGGTACAGAAATGAGGTCATCAACAAAGTCTTTAGAGTAGGGAACCTGAATCTCCCAAATGGTTAGGTTCACTCTCTCAACATGCCTAAGTAATCAAAATCAAGGAATAAGTATGGACTGAAGGTCCCAGGTATGAAAATGACACTCTTGAAGTTGAGTTTGATCCCTTTATTGTCATATTCACATCAAGAAAGTGCATAAATGATTCGGCCATTAGTATAGCTTAGCATAGCATTATCAGGTTAAACTTGACCTCTTTTCATGGTCCTGTTTGGTCTGATGGATGCCCAACACTTAGTTAGTTTGTGTATTCTATAAATTACAAAAAAGGGGGGATGCAAATGCACAGTACGAAGAATCCAGATGTGGAGCGGCTATTTAGGATTTCCATTTTTTTTGTTTCCTTTGGATATTCATAAAAAATGTATTTTTACCAAAGTTGTATTTTCACTTCAGAAAAACTGTAATTCGTTCGCTTATGCACTTTGGAATCTTGTAATTTAAGGGACTGGATTGTATATTCATTTTTAGCCTTTCAACTGATAGTGTTCAAACTAATTGGTTATTTCAAAATTCAGTTGTTTCAATATAAGTGGATTTAGTGGATTATTTCTAGTTCATGACGTATCCTGTTAAACTCTCATAAATCGATGTATGAACACTTTGAACCTTGAAGCATGTGATTAGGCTATCTAAAAGTCAACAAGAATTGTTAATTTAGAATTGGTAAAACTGCCTCTGTTGTGTATCTTCGTCAGAAATTACAAAGCTCCAGAAAAATAAAAAAAAAGTAATTTTAACTTACCAATTTGAAGCGAGACCAATAGATAATGCATTTATGTGCCTATAATTCTTATAGGCGTATATATATATATATATATATATATATATATATCTGCACGAATAAGGCGCATCTTGATTAACACATTTTTTATCATTTACCAAACTAGGAAGAGAAGCTCCTTAAGATTTGATTAAGACTTAAATTTCCTAATTGTTAGTTTTCTTGCAGAAACAACCAAGCTAGGATGGCCTAAAGTGATTAATTAGGGAAAAATATGGCCATAGCCCAAAATATGTTTCCTTTCAGGCTAATGAATTCCTCTCTTTCTTTAGACAACCCCACTAGATAAAATCATTCCCTTTAGATTGAAATTTGATAAAGAACTGAATACTATTCCAAGTTACAATAAACTACACTCGGGAGTGGCAACTCATGCCCCCGACCCTCAATTCTAAACAACTAAAAAATGCACCTATCAATCACGGGTGCATTTCATGTGACGTTTTGCCATATGCTAAAAAACAACAAGTGCACTCCATCGTGACTTAGACTCATGTGACGTTTTGTCATATGCTAAAAAATAACAAGTGCACGCCATCGTGACTTGTCTAAGATAAATCCATAAATATTAAAAGCGGTTAAAATTTAAAAAGGCTAAATGCACAATAGGTTTGAACACCTGTAAATAATTAGATAATTAGGCCAAATATTAATAGTTAAGCGGCCGTGCTAGAACCACGGAATTCGGGAGTGCGTTACACCTTCTGCCGGGTTAACGGAATTCCTTACCCGGATTTCTGGTTCGCATACATTTTTAAACAGAGTCTAAATTTCCTCGATTTGGGATTTCAATAAACGGTGTCCCGGAACATCGTCAAAAATTCAGGTGGCGACTCTGAAATAATAAATAAATCCTAAATCCGAATAATGTCACTTTAATTGGAAAAACTCCCTTATTACCCTTTTTTTATTTATCGAGGGGTAGTGGAAAAAAAGGAGGTGTGACAGCTCTGGCGACTCTGCTGGAGATCGAACCAGCATCTCTGGTTCAGGGTTCAAGAATTCGAGCTTAGAATAAACTGTTTTATTTGGCTTTATTATCTGATGTTTACATGTTTAAACCTAACGTGCTAAATGTCAATTTTTACCACTTTGATATTATCTGAACTGTATATAAATGTCGAAACCCTCTTCTCTCTGAGTCTTCTAATCATCTGGGAAGTGTGCACTTCGTGTGACTTCTTTTCTGTTAGAGTCATATCCAAATTTTAGAACGAGGTACGGACAAGTTGCAAAGCCGGTGAAGCTTCTGTATTCCCGGTACGCTGCCCCGACCTCGGCTCGAGCTGTCCGCTCGGGTAAGCCTCGTCTAGAAAAAAATTCCGGGATTCAAAACTTAGAATGACATAACCTCATGCCGGATCCCTAGTAAGTGCGTTGTTTGTATCACGTGCATTTGACTTAGGGGACTCAACACAGGGGTTGGGTCTGTCTAGGACAGGTGTACCCAAATTAAAAGACCATCCTAATGCATCTTACGTGCTACTTGTGAATCTGTTTATTTCGGCTTGCATGTTGACTCGCTTCTAGAATGGGAAAAAAAATCAAAAAAAAAATCAAAAAGAAAAATCGAGAGTGAGAGGTAGGTATTTGAAAAATTCCGAAGCTATCACGAAATTTACAAAAAAAAAAAAAAAGAGAAAGAGAATAAGTGAAATTTTCAAAAGTCGTGTTTCCCCGGTTCCGTCAAAACTGGCAGAACTACGCGGGTCTGGTTCTCACTGGATGTGAGATACGTAGGCCCTCTTCAGTTCCGGCCCTTATTTTTAAAAAAAAAAATCCAAAAATAATGTCCTTGAGTTCTTTCATTAGAAATAAATTTTTTTTAGAAAAATCTCAAATAAAGTAATAAGAAAAAAAAAACCCAAAAAAAAAAACATTTTCTTCGTCGAAATCTTTCATTAAAGAAAGAAAGAAGACAAATCAAATCAAAATCCCCAAAAAAATATTTTCTACCTTTTTATTTTTTACTTCTGTAGAAAAGTCCTTTTTTTTAGACCCCATTTTTTTAAAATTCAAAAATATTTTTCTTTAATTCCTTTTTAGGAGTCTTTCTTTTAGAAAATCCTGAAAAACAAATAAAAAATAAGAAAAATTTTATATCAAAAATATTTTATTTGTAGGAGTCTTTCGTTAGAAAAGAAAACAAATGAAATCAAAATCCAAAAAAATATTTTCTTTCTTCTTTAGAAGTCTTTCTTTGAAACAAATAAAAAAAATTAATTCAAAAATCCAAAAAATATCTTCCTTTACTTCCTCCTTTAGAAAAGTCTTTCTTTGAGAACTCAATTTTCAAAAATCCAAAATAAAAGTCCAAAAATCCAAAAATATTTCCTTTCTTCTTTTGAAGTTTTTCTTTCAAAATTCCAAAAAAAAAACGAAATTCAAACAAATAAATATATTTTCTTTCCTCTTTAGAATTATTTCTTTTAAAAATTTTGAAAAAAAAAATTCAAAATAAAAACATAAAAATAAAAATAAAATAGTTAGGTTATTTACTTTATTCCCAATCTTCCCGAACTACACAAGATCTGATTCATGCGGCATCATGATATGTACGCAACCCACATCAGGTTCGATCAAATGATTTTGAAAAAAAAAACGAATGATAATAAGGGTCGGCTGAGTCCATTCTAACGTGTCTTTTATTTTGAATTGTGAAGAAAGTTTGAGGTGGTCGGTTTGTGGTAAGCTGACAACGCAAAATCCAAGGGAAAAATGACAATTGACATCGAAGTTGTTATGAGTGCTCAGGAGACTCAGGGTCAGAAGGTTCAACAAGAGTCTACTGTGGTTGAGGAAAATAGAGTACTGAAACAGAAAATGACTGAAATGTGTCAAGCATGGGCTAATGGCCAAGGACAACCTTTCTCTGTTCAGAGTTTCCCAGAATTCACACCCATCTCGACAACTACCATTCCGGTCTCATTGTCTGATCAATCTTATCCACCTGGGTTCAGTCCTTATCTCAACTGCACGACTAAGCTGGAAGATCTGTTGCTTGCTCCCAAAGTGTGCCATTGGCAACCAATCAGACAACCGTTGTTGTTATGCCTGTCTTCACTATCCCACCACCAACAGTGGTACAAAAGAAAACTCATGAGTCACAATTTGCTACCCAGCAAGAATAGTACCACTCTCCTGAGTACCATTCGTACCTATTCGATCTTCCTACAAAAATTGACAAGCCTGCCCAAAAGATGGCACATGAAGAAATGACCGAAAGAGTGAAAAACTTAGAACAACAGTTGAAAAACATGCAAGGGTTGGCAGGTCAAAAGAGTATTGCCTTCAAGGATTTATGTATGTTCCCTAATGTCCACTTGCCACCTGGTTTCAAGAACCCCAAATTTGAAAAGTATGATGGACATGGAGACCCCATAGCCCACCTAAAAAGGTATTGCAATCAGCCAAGAGATGCAGGAAGAAATGAAGAATTGCTAATGGCTTATTTTGGGGAAAGCCTTAGGGGGGTAGCCTCTGGGTGGTTTACTGATCAAGACACATCTCGCTGGTATGTCTGGGACAACATGGCTCAGGCCTTTATCAAACAGTTCCAATACAACATCGACATTGCCCCGGACCGCAATTCCCTTTCAAACCTGAAGAAGAAACCAATTGAAAGTTTCAGGAATATGCCATTAAATGGAGAGATCAAGCAGCTAGAGTTAAGTCACCCATGGATGACCACGAGCTAATCATTGTCTTCCTTCAGGCGCAAGAGCCAGATTATTTTCAAAACATGATGTCCGCAGTTGGAAAATCCTTCTCGGAAGCAATCAAAATGAGAGAAATGGTAGATAATGGCCTTAAGACAGGCAGGATTATAAGTCAAACAGCTCTCAAAGCGTCAACTCAGGTTGTTCAGATTGAATATGATAATCTTAGCGACACGAATGAAAAGGATGAAGAAATTATGATGACATCAGGGTTGAGAAGAGGTCCTAGGAGAACATCTCGAAGGTATGACCAGCCTTGTCTGTTTTCCGATAATTCCCCTAAGCAATCCTATGCACCTCAGAACCCACAATACTCTTTTTCTCCACCTGAGTATGTCGTCCAGCCACCAAGACACCCCAGAAGGCGAGCATTACAAAATCTCCACCAGCCTCCACAAAATTTCCAAGTGCCCTATAACCCACATCCAGGCAAGGGGTATAGAGGTAAACAAAAGTTGAAAGATAATTCTACACCAATAGGAGAGTCATATGCAAGATTGTTTGATAAATTAAAGCATTATGACATGATTGCACCCATTCCTCCAAATCACGTGGATCCACGTGCAAGAAGCTTTGACCCTTCTAAAAGGTGTGAATACCATTTCAATGCCCAGGGTCACGATGTTGAAATCTGTCGGGATTTGAAAAGAGAAATAGAAAGGATGATCCGGGAAAATCTGATTGTGATCCAAGACAGTGACACCCAGAATATCACGCAGAATCATTTACCTGCACATGATGATCCACACTTTGTGGGGATGATGCATGGTGACAGGGAGTATGAGAATTCTCTCGAGAACTCGCTGACTGAAGTTAATGATTTTAAAATTAGAGAAGGCTCTGCTGATTTTGATGAGCAAATTTGTGGCTAAATATCAAGCTTAGCAATTGAAAAGTCATCCCCTCCTCACGAGGAAGGAATCTTGGTAGCTTTTTTTGATGTTTTTTCTGTTATCTGGGTTATTTCAGGGTTGTGATCCATATTTTATTTGTTTTGTTGAGTCAAACCCTTTTATCCCTCTGTTTTGTTTGTGACAGTCTTGTCTGTCTGTTTTGTTGCTATTTTCATTATCCGGGTTATTTTAGGGTTGTAACTCGAATTTTAGGTTGTTTGTCTTATTGTTAAACCCTTCCGTCCTTTACTCAATGAAATACCATTTGTCCTTTTGTGTCACTCCATGCTTAGTTCCTTTCTCGCTAGTTTTAGTGATATGACATGCATGCGGAAATTTTGGCCAGATCTTAAAAAACTGATTTAGTCTTGAATGAGATAAGTGAGAAAGAGACACTTTTGAGGATAAATAAAGATTTGAGATACTTTGGAACTAAGGTCGAGTAAATTTCACCTTCAAACCATTGTGAAAATCGGGCTTGAAGATATTTAATCAATTGAAGCTTGGTCGAAAGTTTGGCATTAATGGATGAAAAGTGTCTTTCGACCACGACACGCCAAGAAGATAGACATATTCATCAACGCTATGATCGCAAAAGATAATATGTTTTGGCGTTCTCGAGGCTGGGAGGCCCTTTTTCTTCTATCCAAACACTTTATACCCTTCTCTACCCCTTTTGAGCTGGTGTCATTTTTCTTTGACCACCCTCTCTTGGAATCAAGTTTAGAGTCAAAAGTCCAAAAAAANAATCCATGCCCCAATAGTAGAAACTGGGGCAACTCTTAGAAAGTTCAAATGAAAAAAAAAGAAAGAAAAGAACAGTCAAAGTCCATGCCCTCAGAAAATAAAATCTTGGGCAATTTGTTTTGGGAAAGAAAAAGAAAGAAAGAAAAATGAAATGAAAAAAAAAACATGAGAAAAAGAAAGAAAAATGAAAAATAGTTAGGTCAGATGTTTGAACTACGTTAGACCTGATTCCTTAAAAAATATAGGATACGTAGGCAGCCTTACACGGTTCGGTCCAACCAAATAAGAATTCAAAAAGAAGAAAAAATCCAGAAAAATCCCCAGTAGCTAAAACTGGGGCAGAAATTTTACTTCCCTTTTGAAAGAGTCGATTCCAAGAATTGTAAGTCTACAACCCCCTCATTTTGAGTCTACTTTAAGCCTTCATGCCGACCCTCATTTCCAACCCTATCCAAAAAAACCTTCCAAATAAAGACCTCCCGATATGCCTTCAAGAATGCTAAGATAAACATGTAATGAGCAACGCTTGCCACAGGACATAAAACACTGTCAAGTTGCTCATCCAAGAAAGAAAAATAAAAAAGAAATAAAGAAGAAAAATGAGAGAGTCTTACTAGTGAAAACCCTCACGGGCGCTATAAGGTGATGGTAAGTAGAGAAAAATAAATGAGAGAGGCTGGTTGGTGAAAACCCCTTGGGGCACCACTGGTCGAAAGTGAGTCGTGAAGCTGATGCGAAGAATTATCGCGAACAAGACCGACCTCAAAGGTCATAAGAATGGGAAAAGTAAAGATTGGATTAGTTTTATAGATCGGCCGTTAAGTCCAAAATGCATGTCATGATCATTAAGGCTAGTTACCGCAAAATAAAAAAAAGAACTCTTCCTTCGGTCCTTCCGACAGGGGCATTGCTTGTTAATACCTGTTTCTTTGCATCATTGTGTCGTTCACTCTGAGTCAGTCCTTGTCAAAACAAGCAAGAAAAGATTTCAAAATCTGCTACCAGCTTTTCAGTTGCACAAAGTAAA
Source organism: Nicotiana paniculata (assembly GCA_005239505.1). Classification (NCBI taxonomy): domain Eukaryota; kingdom Viridiplantae; phylum Streptophyta; class Magnoliopsida; order Solanales; family Solanaceae; genus Nicotiana; species Nicotiana paniculata. The sequence continues at coordinate 8,310 of ML327182.1, forward strand.
TTTGGCCAGCACATTCAGTTGTTGCAGTCAACATGCATTAAGGATTCATGCAGAGACTTCCCCCCAAAATACCCTTGTCAGCCTACTTGGCGCAAGCAAAGATAACTGGTGATTCCCTCTGACAGACAAATTGCTCCAAAAGCAAGAAGCCATTCAAGATGTCATAAAAGGTCGTCTGCGCAAAGATCTCCTGTTGGGATAAGGCTGACTGAGCCACAAATACGAATGGTACTGGGTGTGAAACTATCAGGGTTGATGCAGCGCAAAAAAGTCTTTTGAAACCGACTCAGACTGATTTAGCAAAAGTCAAGCTGCCCAGGACTCAAGGACACAAACCGACCACCACTTTTTAAAACTGAAAAAAAATTCTTTGTTTGAAACAGGAACAAAGCAGTGCAACGAAAGTGGTTCAAAAAAAAAAAGAAGAGAAGAGCCGAAAAAGGGAAGTTTCTCAAATCTTTACCTTTATTTGTCTTTCTAGTGTACATAAAATGTTGCCATTGCTCTTCACATTTTTCCTCCTAGGATAAAAAGTCCTAGTCTGATGGATTTTCCTCCCAATAAAAATCTTAATCTGATGCATTTTCTCCTAGGATCAAAATCTTAGTCCGATGAATCTTTCTCCTAAGATAACAAAAAAATAATGACCTGGTCTGATGAATTTTCTCCTAGGATCAAAATCTTAGTCCGATGAATCTTTCTCCTAAGATAACAAATAAAATGACCTAGTCTAATGAACTTTCTCCTAGGATCGAAATCTTAGTCTGATGAATCTTTCTCCTAAGATAACAAATAAAATGACCTAGTCTAATGAACTTTCTCCTAGGATCGAAATCTTAGTCTGATGAATCTTTCTCCTAAGATAAAAAACCCCGTCTGATGAATTTTCTCATAGGATCGAACTCTTAGTCCGATGAATCTTTCTCCTAAGATAACAAAAAAATAATGACCTAGTCTGATGAATTTTCTCCTAGGATCAAAATCTTAGTCTGATGAATCTTTCTCCTAAGATAACAAAAAAATAATGACCTAGTCTGATGAATTTTCTCCTAGGATCAAAATCTTAGTCGGATGAATCTTTCTCCTAAGATAGAAGACCTAGTCCGATGAATTTTCTCCTAGGATCAAAATCCCAGTCTGATGAATATTTCTCCTAAGATAACAAAAAAATGATGACCTAGTCTGATGAATTTTATCCTAGGATCAAAATCTTAGTCTGATGAATCTTTCTCCTAAGATAAAAAAAAAATAGAAGACCTAGTCTGATGAATTTTCTCCTAGGATAAAAATCTTAGTCTGATGAATCTTTCTCCTAAGATACCAAAATAAAAAAAAGACCTAGTCTGATGAACTTTCTCCTAGGATCAAAATCTTAGTCCGATGAATCTTTCTCCTAAGATAGAAGACCTAGTCTGACGAACTCTCTCCTAGGATCAAAATCTTAGTCCGATGAATCTTTCTCCTAAGATAGAAGACCTAGTCTGACGAACTCTCTCCTAGGATCAAAATCTTAGTCTGATGAATCTTTCTCCTAGGATACATATCTTAGTCTGATGAATCTTTCTCCTAAGATATACAAAAAAAAACAAAAAAAATTGAAAAAAAAAACAAAAAAATCCTTCTTAATTCATTTTAGCATAGGTACACAATTCAATAGTCTCATTCTCCAACATAGGGTCTCCAATCCCTAGTTGATTTTATTTTAGGCATAGGGTCTCCACTCCATAGTCTTCTTTCCAACATAGGGTCTCCAATCCCTAGTTGATTTTATTTTTGGACATAGGGTCTCCACTCCCTAGTCTTCTTTCCAACATGGGTCTCCAATCCCTAGTTGACTTTTCTTTAGTCATAGGGCCTCCACTCCCTAGTCTTCTTTTCCAATCAAGGGTATACACTCCCTGGTTGATATTTTTCTTTTCCAATCAAGGGTATACACTCCCTGGTTGATGTTTTTCTTTTCCAATCAAGGGTATACACTCCCTGGTTGATGATTTCTTTTCCAAGCAAGGGTATACACTCCCTGATTGATTTCTTTTCCAACATAGGGTACACAATTCCTAGTTGATTTCGTTTTGCAACATAGGGCACCCAACCCCTAGTTGATCTTGCTTTGAGACATAGGGTATCCACCCCTAGTCTGCATTCACTCCGAGTACACAATTCCCGACTTTTCATTGCTTTCAATAATGAAGTAGCATAGAGTTTGTTACAATAACTCACGAAATTTTTCTAGTGAAAATTGGGGCAGAAAATTTCGTTCGCTTGTTTTGATCTTGTGCAGACTGCATTTTTAGGACAATGGATTCGAGACGACCAAAAGAAGACGTCTCGATTCAGAATAAAGAAAAGAAGAAAAGATAAGACCAAACCCAAGGTGAAGGAACGGGAAGATGTGGACTATTCAGGACGAGATTGAAGTCATTCGTCCAGTATATCCTGTTTTTGATCTGAGGAACGATAAGACAAAACCGACACCTGCAATTAATAAGCATCAGGATCCAGGTCAGGGTCAGCAAAAGATCAAGACTCAAGACCAGGTCTTAGATAGGAATCTTATAATTTAGCAGCTGACAGGTTTTAGTTAGTCCTTCATTTTGTACTTAGGTGTAATAAGGAGATAAGCAGCAGTAACAGCAGCAACCGCAGTGAAACCACAGTTACTAGGTAGTCCCAGCTACCAAAACCTCCAGAACTACACTAACCTGATTACTTTATAGCCAAGGATATGTAGGCAACCTCTGAAGCAGGGTTCGGTCAAACTTTTCAAAAACGCTTCACAATGGAACATATGAATAAGTAAAAGTCATTTATTGCTTCTCACTTTGTCTTTGCCCGAAAACTCTTCATGTTTCCAAGCAAAGAGGGGCAGCTGTGAGCATGTGATTTTTTTTTACTCGCAATATCGTCCTATAAAAATCTCGATAAATCAATTGATTTTATGAATCTTTGTTGATTTTCAGTGTTTAATTGTGAAAGATTTGTATTTTTTACATAATTCATCTTTTTTTTATAATTAATTATATAATAGACGAATGATGGTTATTAACGTAATGTAGTTTTAATAAACTAATTACAAAAATTAATCATTTTATTCGACTGAAACATAGATTTTATTAGGAATATAAAATTAGTCGTTTTATTCTTGATTAATCTGTAAATACATGTAAAATAAGGTTTAAAATTAATTACTACATTTCTTGGATTAAATTAGATTTGAATTTAATTAATTTAATTGATTTAGTTAATTAAAGGGGATTAAAATCAGACCTAGGCCAAAATTACCCAGGCCCAATCCCTAACTCTACACGAACCAGCAACCCAGCCCAATACCCGCTTTTTCAAAAAAAAAAAAAAAGAAAAGAAACTTCAGCAGAAGTGCTGAAGTTATTAGTTCATTTGTGAAAACTTCAGCAGAAGTGCTGAAGTTATTAGTTCATTTGTGAAAACTTCAGCAGAAGTGCTGAAGTTATTAGTTCATTTGTGAAAACTTCAGCAGAAGTGCTGAAGTTATTAGTTCATTTGTGAAAACTTCAGCAGAAGTGCTGAAGTTATTAGTTCATTTGTGAAAACTTCAGCAGAAGTGCTGAAGTTATTAGTTCATTTGTGAAAACTTCAGCAAAAATGCTGAAGTTATTTAGTTTAGTTGTAAAAACTTCAGCACCCAAACCTTAGCCGCCTTTAACTGTCCTAACATCCCCCCTACCCTCATTTCACCCAAAGCCTAACCCCCCCAATCCTTAGCCGCCTCCCCTCCCCTTCATCTCTCTCTCTTCTGCCTCGACCAAACCCTAGCCGCCCTAGGTTTCCGCCGCCCGAACATCGCCTACCGGCGGCGGAGCTTCTCCAATCAACCCTAACTTTTGACCAGATAACCTCCTCCCCCTTCTCAACCATCTCCTACTATCTATTTCACTAAAAACTCATTCAAATTTCTTTAATCTCAGATCTGGAAATGGAAAAACCCTAGAACATGCTGAAAATGATCCCAAGCGACTCTGTGACTCAAACTTACATGAGTCGATGGTTCTCAACGAGAACCGTCAATTCATGTGAGTAAGGGTCACTTTTGGAGGTCGCCGTAGTCCGGCCAAACTCCAGCTAGTCACCGTAGTTAGTCTGAAACCCTCCAACGAGTATTCTTCCTCTTTCCTTACTATTTTTACATGTTACTAAAACCTAAAATTCATGTTAATCACTGTTTTTAGATTATTTAGGTCTAGTTAGCTTTATTCTTGCTTGTTGCTATGTGATTAGTTATTGTTCTCATGTCCTTAATGGTTTGCTAATCATTGTTAGTTCATTGATTGTGCATCATGGTTTATAATTAGTCAGTAAATTAATTAAGATGTTAAGACCTCGTTTGGGTTATTTGATTGCTTAACTGATTTTGATTTGTGATTCAAGCCTGAGTTGTTAATTTGAGTGATTAACCTGAGTCTGATAGGAGTTAATTGGGGGGGCTGATTTGGTTAAGTTAATTAGTCACATTTAGATTGAATTAAACCAAAAATCAGCTAACCTAAGGACTAAAGTGATTGACTTAAACCAGAGTTGATACCTAATTAACTAAGGAACCTAACTAGGTTTAATTAACTAGAATTAATAGTCAACCCCAAGCAAATTTAACCTTGGTTACCAAATGGTAATTTCTGGGACTTCAAGGGATATATTAGGTAACTCAGATTAGAAAATCAGGCTCTTAAGGTTAAAAAGGTCTTTTAATAAGTAAGAATGTTCTAGAATAGGGTCAGATGTCCCAAAGATAGGGTTGACAGCTGCCCTATGTACTATTAGTTTTATTTTTCAGCCTTGTGGATAAGGTATATGCCAAAAGCATATCCCATCCTTGAGCTCCCTATAAATAGACCTTCCTTTCACATATTCTAGGGGCTCTCTTTTGGACTTTATCTTTTTTTGGAATTTCTCTGTTTTGGATCTTCTCTCTTTTGGACACTCTAAAAAAAAGGGACTCTCTTCTAGCTGCTAAAAAAAAGACACAAATACTTTTCATTCAAAAAAAAAGGTTCCCAAAAAAGAAAAGGATTATTTGAAAAGAAAAACCTGATTTCCTTTTTGAAAACAAG
>ML327183.1:0-23928 GCA_005239505.1 Nicotiana paniculata
ATTATTACCTCACTACATGTGAGCTTACAAGCAATTGCACGGCTTAGTTCACGAAGAAACACAATGATGAGCTTGAAAGGTGTTATAATAAATGTTCTCCATAGCTAAAATGCTGAAATTGGAACCTGGTTACAGCAGAACAAAAACCACCTAGACAATAGATCTCTGAGATCGGACAGAACGACCGCTAACACCAAACTCCGACGAGGTCCAGCAACAACTTCTGCAACCAACCAGCTCGGATGGAATAAGACAGCAGAATATAGCAATTTCTTCAAAGTCAAATAGGTTTTAAAATCCAGAAGTTATACAAATGAGGAATCAAAATTGAAATCGACATTCTAAACTCTCTTAGTTTTTCCTTCATTTTCTAAAAATCAAAGTTAAATTTTCCAGAAATTCTTCTTCCCTCTTTTATGTATATTCTTTGTTTTCAGTTTCTCATGAAGCTTTGGTTTTCGGATTTGAGATGCAATTTTCGGATCCAAAAGTTTGTTTACCGATTTATGTTTTTCGTATGAGCGAAGGGAATAAGGAAGTGAGAGAAGAAGGGAATTTGAGATGCAATTTTTTTTTTTGTCTATGGGGAGGGGAGGATCCGTTTGTTTAGAGGGTGATGTGTGTGTGTGTGTTTCGGACCGTGTGGTCGAAAGGGACTGGGGAGGGCTCGTTTTCCGGTGAGTATTTAGGCGGAATGGAGGTGGAAGGTTGCTGAAGAGAAATGGGTTGCTGAAGGTTTGAGGTGGGTTGTCCGGCGTGAGGGGTGGTTTGTCGCTGGTTTTAGGGGGTGGCGGCTCAGCTGTTCAGAGAGTCTTTTAGAGAAGAAGAGGTTAGCGGCGGCAGGCTCCTCCTTTTCATATTAGGGGGGGGGGGGNTAGGAGGACATTGGGCCATGAAAATTGGCCCAGTTCGGATTTAGCCTTAACAACCTTCTCTTCTTTTATGCTTTTTGTAGAATTAGCCCCTTTAGACTCAAATTTAATTTAAATCTATTTATGGGCTAGCCTATGTATTTATTTTATATAATGATGGACTAGTGCAACTAATTAATTAATTAACCTACGAATGCGATTTTGATTTTTTAGAAGATGCATTTAGTAATGTAACTAAATCCTAAAAATGCAGTTTAAACCTAAAATGGCACGAAATAAAAAATGTGATAACTTTTTTTTTTTATGATTTTTTCTATAATTTTAAAGTAGTAAACATGCATGAAATGCAACTAAATAAAGAAAAGTTCCTAAAATTTATTAAAATTATTTTTTGATTATTTTTTAGGAGTAATTTCCATGCGGGGCAAAAATTGGGTGTTCACAAGCCATACCTTAACAGTAGTATCGTTTGAGTAGTGATACATTCCAATTGTTTAGTAGTTGTTCGCTTCCCATCGTGCCAAGCTTGTAAGATCCTTTACCGACAACTCGGATGACTAGGTACGGTCTTTCCCAATTCGGGCCCAGTTTCCCTTGATTCGGTTCTCGAGTATTGAGGGTGACCTACAGTAGAACTAGGTCCCCGGTTCTGAAGTGTCGAAGGTTAGTCCTTCTATTATAATATCTCTCGATTCGTTGTTTCTGCACCGCCATCCGAACGAGTGCTGCTTCTCGTTTTTCATCTAATAGCTCGAGGCTGGTATTCATAGCCTCGTGATTTGACTCCTCCGATGAATGTCGAAACCTGGCACTGGGTTCTCCGACCTCGACCAAGATTAAGGCCTCAGAGCCATATACTAAAGATACCGGAGTAGCCCCCGTGCTGGACTTCGATGTCGTTCGATATTCCCAAAGGACCTCGGGTAGAGATTCTCTCCATTTTCCTTTTGCATCGTCAAACTTTTTCTTTAGGTTTTGAATGATAGTTTTGCTTGTTGACTCGGCCTGTCCGTTCTCGGTTGGGTGGTACGGTGTTGATAAGATCCTCTTTATTTTGTGTGCTTAGAGGAACTCCATTACCTTGTTGCCGATGAATTTCTTGCCGTTGTCGCATATGACTTCGGCAGGTATCCCGAATCGACACACGATATGGTCCCAAATGAAGTCAATAACTTCTTTTTCTATGACCTTCTCGAAGGCCTGTGCTTCCACCCATTTAGAAAAGTAGTCAGTCATAAACAAAATGAACTTAGCTTTACCTGGGGCCGTTGGTAGGGGCCGACAATATCCATTCCCCATTTCATGAGAGGCCATGGGGATAGAACTGAGTGAAGTTGTTCTCCGGGCTGATGAATCATCAGTGCAAACGTTTGAAATTTATAACATTTTTTGACAAACTCCTTAGTGTCTTTTTCCATGCTATCCCAGTAATACCATGCTCTAATAATTTTTCGAATCAAAGACCCGGCGCCTGAGTGGTTCCCACAAGTGCCTTCGTGGACTTCTCGTAGAACATAATTGGTGTCCCCCGACCCTAAACATACCGCCAATGGTCCATCGAACGTCCTTCTGTATAATGTTCCATCTTCATCCAACGTGAACCTAGCAGCCTTGGTTCGTAGAGCCCTCGACTCTTTGTGATCCAATAGGAGCTTTCCATTTTTCAAATACTCAATATACTTATTCCTCCAATCCAAGTCAAACTTGTAGAATTTATCTCAGCATGAAGCTCTTCGACCACAGATCTCGATAATTGAACGAAGGTCCCCGGGACAATATCATCGTCTTTAACCGATGACCCCAAATTAGCAAGTGCATCGGCCTCACTATTTTGTTCTCGAGGCACATGATCTAGAGTCCACTCCTTGAAGCAATGCAAAGTTACTTGCAGCTTGTCCAATATCTTTGAATCCTATCCTCTCGAACTTCAAAGCTTTTGTTTACCTGATTTACGACCAACAGGGAATCACATTTGGCTTCAATGACTTTTTCCCCCAGGTCTTTAGCTAGCTCGAGACCTTCAATCATGGCCTCATACTCGGCCTCATTATTAGTCAACCGACAAGTTTTGATAGATTGTCTAATAGTACTACCTATTTGTGGATTCAAAATAATGCCGCTCCCGGACCTTTTCACATTCAAGACACCGTCCGAAATAAGAGTCCATACCCCCGATGATGTACCCGATTTTAGCAGAAGTTCTTTTTCACTTCGGGTATGAGGGTCGGTGTAAAATCGGCCACGAAGTCAGCCATGATTTGAGACTTAATGGTTGTTCGGGGTTGATATTTAATATCGTACCCGCCAAGTTCGACTGCCCATTTGGCCAATCGGCCTGATAGTTCGGGCTTATGCAAAACGTTTCGGAGAGGATAAGTAGTTAACACACATATATTGGGTGACATTGGAAATATGGCTTTAACTTTCTAGATGCACTTATTAATGCAAGTGCTAATTTGCCAAGTGAGGGTTGTCGCGCCCCCTTTTTCTCGCGAAATCGAGTTTCGACATTTGACAACTCCTTTTGAGAGTAGGGAAAAGGAATTGTTTGTTAGAGTCGCCACCTAACAGATGTGCATTAGGGCACCTATAGCAAATAACTCAGATTATACCAGTTTGCATCACCAGAGATCGGGTAAGGGCTCAAATTACCTTGAGGGGAAGGTGTTAGGCACCCCTCTAGGTGCACAACGGTGTGTCCCGGCCGAACTTGAATTATGAGAATTAGTCTAAGAAAGCGAAGAAACTATATAATAGGGATAGAGGGTCCTAAATTTTTTAGCCTATAGGATCACCCCGTGCAACATAAATAATACTTCGTAACTCCCCCAAGGCGGGGGAGTTACTCATATTATTCAGTGGGAACGGACTATCATCTCCTGCTACCCGATTACTATCTTTGAGTTTGTTACCTAAAACTCTAGTTGATTCTAACTCGTGTCCTATGCATGCATTACCCGTCCTTTACCTATGGTCCTGGAGGAATTGGGACCTCTATTTAGGATGGTTCTAGACTCGACCTAAGTTGCTCAAAATTGTAAAATACTAAGCGACATGCAAAACAGTTAGGACTTTTCAAATAAAGACAGATATGGGCTTAAATTAACCTTCACATATAAACAGCAAATGCACGCAACTGATTAATAGGTTTTATTAATCATAGAGTTCTATAGGCAGGATATCTATGTGATGTTGAACAGGCAGGCAGGCGTCTATAGAATCAGTTTCTTAATGCGAGTATTAGGACTTACATGTATATTTGCCTACTGATTTTAGCTTAGCGTAGTATCTGGGCGTTTCATACAATAGTGAATAACAACAAATCACAAGAATATGTCCAAAATTATTTATTTAATCCTATAGGAATGTTGTCTAGGTGATTGATAGTGATAATCGAAGAAGCGTATTCAGAATTAGTTAATAGAATCCTATAGGCATGATTTGAACTGATTTTAATCCTATAGGCATGTTTTCTAACATTAAACAGTGTATAAGAGGGAATTTACACACATTCGGCCAGAAAACAATTAAGCCAAGTATTGATCCTATAGGCATGGTTGCTAACACATAATTACTGGGCAAATTGATACACCTAAAGACATGATCTCTAACAGATCACAGCATTAGTCCTATAGGCAGGATTTCTAGCATGTGAACACAATATAGAATATATACAAGTTCAACAACATAATATGGAACTTATAAGCAGAACCAACATCACAAATAGAGACCCTATAGGCAGGATTTTTACCCGACTTTCCAAATAAAAATAAGAAACCCTTCCCAATTTACTAAATACACCTGAATTGTTATTACAAAATTATTACAGACCAGCTTAATGAATGAATTACAAAAGTAAAGTAAATCTATAGAGAGCCTTCAACAGGCCGAAATACACCTGGGCAACCCAGGCCTTCAACCCATAACAACTCCAAGGCTTATTTTCATAGATACACAATAATCAGTGGTGAATGATTCACCCATAGCACACAGAACCCAAATCTCTAGAGTGTCAAAGTTTCCAAGGGCTTCAAAAACCTAGGGCAAAACTCACACTAAAGAACAAATACTCAGAAACAGTTCAAAGGAGATTAAAAACCAGACCCCAGTATGTCAGAGTTCACAAGAGTCTCACCTGGACCCCGAGCAGTGCTCACACTGGGGAGGTTAAGGAAAGAACCTAGAGGACATAGGGATGGGGATTCAGGGTAGCATAAGCAGCACATAAAAGGAGGCAATGGTTAAGGGACATAATGAAACATAGTTGATTTTAGGAAGCCAACATAATAGAGTTCAAAACACAAAATAGTAGTCAGCAAGATTTGAACACATAGGCAGAATTACAATCTAAGAAAACAAATTGGCAAGATTCGTTCATGCTCAAACGCATAGTACTTAATAAATTAAGGTCTTAAAGGTCTAATTAGGCTAAGTGTACATGCTAGTATTAAGGACAAGCTTTGTTTGCTCACAAACTGTATCTAGACATGGTATGAAAGCAAAAAAGTCAAACAAATATATGGAATCAAAACAAATTAAAGACATGCTAAAGGAAAAGTTGTCAGGGTACATGAGTGACAGAAAAAGGTCTTAACACTGATCAAGCATAATAAGACAAACTTTGTAAAGATTCAGAATAGGTGAACTAATAAGAATTCTAGTATTGCCCTAAGAGGCTACTAAATATTCAGGGCAAGTGCAGAACTAACAAAGTTGTATACATGATGCAATTAAGCTAACACCTAAGAGGATTCATATTACAAACAAACAGTCTCAGAACTAACAGTATTAATTAGAGAACTAAAGAGACTCATATAAACATGAAATTGGCAGAATCATGCTCAAAAGGTAAACTTTAAACACACTGGACCATAGACACGGGTCACAAATGCATAAGATAAAATGACAAAAGTACAGTGACTCGCCAGTTAGGCGAGAAGTGCAAGAAAGGAACAAAACCACAATGTTATGAATCAACAATGAGAAGCAAAGCCCAGAACTTAATGGCCTTGGCTTTCAGCTGGCCAAGACCACAATGCAGAATAAGAATAATAACATAATAGAGTTTAAGACTAGTGAGTCTAATGATTTTCGAGTTTGTCTGGGGAAGAAAGGGAAAGGGTTTAAATAGCCTTAAACTAGGGCATGCAAATATGGAAACAATCAATCATATTTTTCAAGGGAAAGTTCGGAATACTATTAAGGCAAGTCGATAATTAAACAGGTTTAACTAAAGCAAGTAACCACAAAATCAGTAAAATGAAAAAAAAGTATAATAACTGAAACCCTAAAATAGAGTTAGTCGGAATGCACCTAGACAGATACTGAGGAAGAAATCAAAAGTACAAGAACCTTTAACAGTTTTGAACCCTAATCTAGGGCCAATAATTTAGGTAAACAACATCATGAAAAATAGAAGGCAAATATACGAAAGGTCGAAATAATCAACCAAAACAGATCTTAGCCCTAATTTTAGGGTAAAATAAATTAGGCAAGGTTTTTAACGAAAAATCACAAAACAGACATACGAGAACATAAAAAAGGTTTTTTAAACAAAAAATGATAAAAAGATATAAACAGATCTATAAAATATATAAACCCTAATATTTAGGGTAATTGAGAATAGAGAAAATCTCAAAGATTCGTACATAGAGAGAGGGTAGACGAACATGGATGAGAAAAGGAGAGGATTTGAACCAGATTTGGTCTGAAAATGGAGAAATTAGCTTGCCATGTTAGGCAAGCTACTAAACAATACCATAATCGAGTAGCCAGTAGTAAGATGAAACAATAAGGCAAAATCGTCGAGGGATTTCATATCCAGTGAGAATCGGAGGGGGCTAGGCGGTGACAACGACTTAGGGTTTATGAGGGTGAGAGGGGAGTTGAGAGGATTCAATGATGGCGGGTGAGAGGGAATGGGGGGAATTAGGGTTAGGGGATAATATTATAAGTGTAGGTTAACAGGGGGCCGTTGATCTTAGGGTTTAGGGTTAGGAGATCAACGGCCAGGATTAGAAATGGGAGTGGGGCGGGTCAGTTGAATGGGTCGCAGCCGGGTTAGAATAATTGGGTCATTGGTTTTGGGCTGGGGTTATTGGGTTAGGAATTTTAGGTGTTGGGTTGGATAATTTGGGCTGGTTTGGGTAGCCTAGATCCGAAAATAGGAAGAATTTAGGGCTATTATTTAAATACCCATTTTTAATTAATAAAATAATTCGTACAAATGATAGATAAAATAGTAAAAATATTATTTGTGTATAAAAATGATTAATGACAATTATTTAACACTATGAAAATACAAAGAGTTATTTTTTGCATAAATAAAGCAATTATAATCATGTATAGGCTATTTTGTAAATGTGCAATTTTAACTTTAGAAATGCCAATGTAATTATAATAAATACACCCAAAAATATTTAGAACCTAGTATGGATATAAGTGAAGAAGTTTAGATGATAAAATCATCATAAAATTATTTGTGATGCAATTAATGATTATTTATCTAATAAAATATGGGAATAAATTGATTTAAAAATATATAAAATTATAGAAAAATTAGGAAAAATACTTGATGATGCACATGCGCTATTTTTAAAGTATATATGTATAATTTGAAACGTATGAGGGAAAAATTAGGTATCAACAAGGGTATCTAGTTTCAGCATCTCCTAGAGTTCGACTTACATAATAAATAGGGAATTGCGTACCATGCTCTTCTCGAACTAGTACCCCACTTACCGCTATCTCGGACACTGCCAAATATAGGTAAATTTTTTCATCTACCTTCGGGGTGTTAAGCAAAGGTGGGCTCGATAAGTATCGTTTCAACTCTTCTAAGGCTTGTTGGCATTCCGGGGTCCATGCGAAATCTTTTTTTCTTGTTGATCAAGGAAAAGAACCTATGACTTCGATCTGATGACCTCGAAATGAATCAATCCATGGCGGCTATGCGTCTTGTTAGCCTTTGCACAACTTTCACACTATCCACGAATGTGATATCTTCGATGGCCTTGATCTTATCGGGGTTGATCTCGATTCCACGATTAGATACCATGAAGCCGAGGAACTTTCCTAAACCGACACTGAAGGCACATTTTTCTGGGTTAAGCTTCATGTTGTACTCCCTCAAGATTTTGAATGTTTCCTGCAAATGAGTTAAACGGTCCCCTACGTGCAAGGACTTAACCAAGATATCATCAATGTAAACTTCCATCAATTTACCTATATGTTCCTCAAACATTTTGTTAACTAGGAGTTGGTATGTAGCTCCTGCATTGTTTAGACCGAAGGGCATTACGTTGTAACAATAAGTTCCAAACTTACTGTTAAACGAGGTCTTCTCCTGGTCCCCCGGGTATCTGAATCTGATTGTACGTGGAGTAGGCATCGATCAAGGTAAGGATATCGTGGCCGGCCGTGGCATCGATCATGCGATCGATGTTAGGAAATTGGAAAGAGTCTTTAGGTCATGCCTTGTTTAAATCCTTATAATCTATGCACTAACTAAGTTTGTTTTCCTTTTTAGGAATTACGACCACGTTGGCTAACCACTCGGGGTATTTTACTTCCCGAATAGAGCCTATTTTAAGAAGTTTGGTTACCTCATCCTTTATGAATTCATGCTTCACCTCGGACTAGGGCCTTCTGTTTTGCTTCACCGGTTTGAACCTGGGATCGATGTTGAGTCGGTGTGTTGTTATTTCTGGTGGGATCCCTGTCATATCTAAATGGGACCAAGAAAAACAATCCATATTATCGATAAGAAATTGAATGAGTTTTTTCCTGAGTTTGGGGGTTAACCACGTTCCTATGTATACCTTTTTCTCAGGCATGTACTCGATTAGCATGACTTGTTCCAGTTCCTCGACCGTTGATTTGGTTGCGTCTGAATCTTCGGGAGAAACGAAGGTTTGAGGAGCAAGGAAATCCTCTTCTTCTTCTTCGATTACCTGTTCCTCCGGCTCGACCGGGACTGGGATCAGTGATTGCTATTTGGCCGCCTGCTTATCTTTGGCCCCCAATTTTTTTTGAGGTCAAAGGCATTGGCATCAGTGTCACTTCATCGACTGCAAACATTTCCTTTGCAGCGTGTTGTTCTCCATAAACCGTTCTCACACCATCCGCTGTTGGGAATTTCATTATCTGATGAAGGGTTAAAGGTACTGCCCTCATGTTGTGGATCCATGGCATCCCGAGAAGTGCATTATACCTCATGTCGCCTTCTATGACATGGAATTTTGTATCTTGGATGGTCCCGGCCACGTTCACTGGTAGGATTATCTCCCCCTTCGTTGTTTCGCTTGCCATGTTGAAGCCATTTAGGACTCGATATGCAGGTATAATTTGTTCCTGTAGGCCGAGCTGCTCTACGACCCTCGCTCTGATTATGTTTGCTGAGCTACTGGATCCACTAGAACACGTTTTACTTGAATAATATTTAACAAAATAGAAATTACTAGGGCGTCATTATGCGGTTGAGATATACTTCCGCTTCCTCGTTGAATGATAGGACGCCCTCAGGCACATAGCTCCGAGTCCGTTTTTCTCTGGTGATTGACACCTTGGTGCGTTTGAATACATGCCTTGAGGTACATCGACACCGCCAACGATCTTATGGATTACATGTTGCGGTTCTTCCTGCTCATTTTTTCTGTTTGCATCTCTCTCCCTGAAGTGGTTCTTAGATCGATCACTGAGAACTCTCGAACATGACCCTCGTTGAACAATCGACCTAACTCTTCCCTCAGCTTCCTGCAGTCTTAGGTCCTATGGACATATGTGCCATGATATTTATATATCAAGTTTGGACTCTTTTCAGAAGGATCGGTTTGTATCGTCCTGGGCCACCTGGTATCTTTGATTCTCCCAATAAGTGACACGATCCCCGATGCATCTACGCTGAAGTTATACTCCGACAACCGAGGTGCTTCAGTATGGTCGGTATGTTTATCAAAACCATTCTTACTCATGAGTCCCCGAGAGCTTTGACCTCGATGATTTCTCTGATCATTCCGAGGAGCGTTACGCCCCGAACCGTTGTTTCTCCGATCAACATACGACTGATACGGTTCCTTGTTTGATCTTGATTCCCTGTCTGTATCCCTCGGGGGATTAGCTACCAATCTATTAGGATGAACTGAACCCGAAGGGGCTCCTAATTGGTCGTCCTCGACCCTGATCTTTGATTGGTAATGATTATGTACGTCTGACCATGTCACAGCTCGATACTCTATCAGATTCTGCTTTAATTGTCGAGACGCGATCGAACTCCGCTCGTTCAAACCCTGCAAAAATGCCTGTACTGTCCAGTCATCCGAGACCGGTGGTAGTTCTATTAGCTCTATTTGAAACTGGGATACGAACTCCCTTAACATCTCATCGTTCCTCTGTCTTATCTTAAGAACGTTCGATTTTCTCGTCGCCACCTTTATGGCCCCGGCGTGTGCTTTCACGAAGGCGTCTGCTAACATAGAAAACGAATCAATAGAGTTCGGGGGCACGTTGTGATACCAAATCATGGCTCCTTTAGACAAAGTTTTCCCAAATTTTTTCAACAATACTGATTCGATCTCATCATCATTCAATTCGTTTCCTTTAATCCCGCAAGTTTATGAGGTAATATGTTCGTTAGGATCGGTTGTTCGGTTGTATTTAGGTATATCGGGCATGCAAAAAATTTTAGGAATGGGCTTCGGGGCCGCACTCGAAGGGAACAACTTTTGTATGAACTTTTTGGCATCCAAACCTTTCAAGACTGGCAGTGCCCCCTGTATTTGATCAACATGGGAGTTATAAGTCTCCACTTTTTTTCATTATCCTCAATCTTATTTTCTCCGGACTCGATTCTCTTGGTGAGTTCCTCGAGCATCCTCATAATCATGGGATCAGTCCCCGAGCCGTTACCGTTTGATCTTTGGGTATCGGCTCAGTACGTCGAGTGTTTTCTGGTTCGACTATACTTGGAGTTTTGTGTTGACTTGTTGAGCTTATAACATCTCGAATATCACTTGGAGGCTGACTCCCACGTCTCCTATACCCTGTATTCCTTGGCCACCAGATCTGACTTTCCTGCGTACACTTGCTCGGGGGTCTGTACCTAGATCCGCATTCAAAGCGATGTGTGAATTAACATCAACTGGTTCCACATTTGGCACTTCCTCAGGATTTATCGGTGGTACATTGACCCCTACATTGCTGTTTTCCCCAAGAAATCCAAGAACATCGTTGTCGTGTACATGTGCGTTTTGCGAGTTTGACATATTTAATCCTGAGAAGAAAAATTCTTGACAAGAACAAGTGTGAAAATAACGTGTGTTATCAGAATCAATACTGAAATAATCACTATTATCTTTAGCCCCACAGTGGGCGCCAAACTGTTTACCTCGAAAATATGAGTAACAATTAAACTTGATTTATGATTTTAAAGTTATATTATTTAGCTCAATACAAATTAATAACCAAGAAGTATAACGTATAAATAAAAGAAATAAGTAAATCAAACCAGTGTGCAAGACAGTCTCAACCTCGAGCTAGGTGACTTCGAGGTTATTTTAAGAACAATAAAATAAGAACAATCAAGTAAAAGGACGATTCTGATGAAATATGAACCAGAAAGTAAGAGAGTATATTCTGTACTAATGATTGATAATGTTTATAAATGATTGTGGTCCCCTTTATATAGCAGAGGAACCCTAAATAAGGTACATTTCTATTTACAGTAAAGAATCTTATTGGGACAGCTGTCTAACCGCCTAGTACGGATTCATACTAATCTATCTCGGGATTTACGAAGGATCCCGATTCATGGATCTCTCGGTTCGAGAAATCAAAATAAGAGGCTCGAACCATTTCTTCTGACTCTTTTTCAAATTCGATAAATATTGGTTGATCGTCACGATCTTGGGGACATGGCAGGAATCTTGCTCATTCCGTTACACATCCATAACGACACTATCTCGAGGCTGGTCATATTAGGCTCCGACGTTCCTCGAACACTCGATTCTTCGAGCCTCGTATTGTGTCGTTGAGCTCGATCTTAGTCCCTCGAGCTCGAATTCGATCCATCCCGAACTCGGGCTTAAGGCAACCCCTCGAGCCCGGAAAATCGGGCATACCTGATTTCGACCGTATACACTCCCCTTTTCTTTCTTCCTGCAATTCACAACTTCTTTTCAGCATTTTTTTTTTCTAAAGATCTAGGATATAAAGCTAAGATGTCAAATATATTGTTTCATAATTAAATTACCTTAAGGCGGACATGGTTTTGCTTGTCCGTCTTTGTTCCTTTCCCATGGTAGGTAACTGAAACTTTATCTTGTAATTCAACTTCCAGTAATATATATAAAAGAAAATTGCAGAGAGCATCCAAGGAGAAATTAAAGAATTGGAGTGAAGAGCTTGATAATCAAAGAGTTATTGTGTATTTGAAATAGTGAATGTACATCTGGTTTGATAAAGTAAAGGTGTGATACACGTTTCAATTTGCAAATAATATGGCCCAAATAAAAATATACTCATATAACGCATTTTGTACAATTTAGGACTGCTGTGTTCGTACACATATATTGTAAAAAAGGTAAAGTAAAGTACATAAAATAAAATGTGCATCAAAAGCATTAGAGTGGAAGACTTTTATTAGCTAGCTAGCTCCTCTCTCCCCTCCCCCTTATTTTAGTTTTAATTCGATTTTTGTTTTGTGTACTGACAATATAAATAAAATTTATATTATTATGTTAATTTGACTTATATATATATATATATATATATATATATCAAGCCCTATACGGTATCTTGAAAAACAAAATACTTATTACCAGTTAAATATCATAAATATATATATAATATTGGTGTAAATTTTATTGACTTTATCAGTATATATAACATAAACTAGTTAGTTGGCACTTACAATGATATGGCCGTTGGGTTTGGGTAGAGGCAACTAGCATTAGAACAAGAGTAACTATTGAAAGAATCAGAAATCCAAATGAATGAGTGGTAGTCACCATATCGTTCTTAATTTGCCTGTTGTCTTCAGCCACCTTAGAATACTTGAAAATTTGTATGAAATGTGTTAAAGAAATGTAACTAACTAAAAAACAGTGGAAGATGTGTGAAAGATAATGGAGAAAATTTGGGACCAACTTGTCAAATATTTATAATAAGGGAAGATTATATATATTGAAATTTGAAATGAAGATTGAAGAGGGTGATTTTAATGTGGTAGTATACATGATACACGGCCACTTTTTGAAGGATTCACAGGTTTTGTTGAGTTCTTCCAAACTAATTAATCCCCAAAGAACAAATCCAATTTTTTTAAAGAAGAAGGGACGGTAACAAAGAACAGGATAATTCTAAATTAGAACGGATTTAAGTTATATTTTAAAAAAGACAGTCCGGTGCACAAGGTATTTCGCGTTCACGCTGCAGGATTCGAAAAAAACTGCACTCTAAGGAGTGTGACGTGAGTAGCTGCTTCCACGGCTGAAACTCGTATTCTATAGTTCACACGGAGACAACTTTACCATCGTTCAAAACTCCCCTTCTGAATTTAAGTTAGATATCTAACATAAAAATATTGTTACGTCATTAAGTCATCTGAAAAATAACTATTATAAAAACTTGTTACGATAGATTAAAATACTGTTATGTATAAAGAATAGTATTTTTTGTGTATGGAAGTTAAATCTCGTAAAAAAATTACTAGTTAATTAGTGCTCTTGGCTTTCATAGATTATTCCTACTAGAGAAAAATGTAACCCCACATAAGTAACACCTTGCAACCCTGCCCACCAACTTCATAACTTTTTACCTTTGTTTCATGTGTATTTGAGCAGAACTACTAGCTCGATTGTGTATATTTGGCTTTTCTTTTATCTCTGCGGTGTAGATACACAATGCTTCGATAATATATATATATATATATATATCCTAGGGTCCAACTATGCAACACAAGATATTTGAAATCATTGGTAAAATTATTTCCCCATATATACTTGTCTAAATAAACAAAATTAAAAGCTATCTACTATACGTGCTGCAACCCCTTTTTCGTGTTTCCTTTTTTATTTACTTTGGGTCTAGGGCTTCGGAAAGTAGCAGAACCGCTCTTGATGTCACTTTGCTGGAAATTATATTGTGTAAGTAAGTAAGAAAAGATTTTATATATATATATGTGTGTGGGGGGGGGGGATGGGTGAGTGTGCGTATTAATTTGCTCCTTTGTAATTTTATTTTTCTTAACGAAAATTCTGGATTCGCCTTTTGGACAAGAAGAATAACATTTGTTTGATTCGCTTAATGGTGTTGGAATACATGTACCAAAATTTGTTTTCGTCTTATTTTAACTGAACTCATAGGGATCAATACTTCAAATTAAATTTCTCTAGTAAAATGTCTCAATTCATCGTATTGCACAATAGGTTCGTTTATATCTTAACCAATTGGTTTTTTGTATTTCTTTTTTTAGCAAATATACCACTAAGCAGGCTGCCTAGTGACTAATATATAAATAAAATCTTAAAATGGATCCAAAGCTTACAAGATGTCCAAACCAAAATAGAAGTTGCATGAAGCTACTAGCTACTAAAAAGATAGAAAAGCTAAAGTCTAATGAACTAGTTATTACAACAAAATAAGCTGAGTGCTTCCTTTTCCTGTCAGTGTATATGAATCCAATTGCCAGCGTTAAATACCAAGCAGCACCTATCAAGCTCTCACCAGGCGCCAGGGTATATTGTCCATAGGCGAAAATGAATTCTAAACATCTCCACCACAGAGTTGAAGCCAACATAGTCTTCCAAGTGTAGCTACTATATGATCTCCATATGCAGTGTACTGAGTTTGTCCAAGTACTAATCATACGTGCACTTATCAAATTAAACATGTAAAAGTATCTGGCTTTAGGCGGGCCTTGCAAGGCAAAATCCAGGTTGGGGCTGGCTTTAGGCAGGCCTTGTAAGGCAAAAGCCAGGCCGGGACTGGCTTTAGGCAGGCCTTGCAAGGCAAAAGCCAGGTCGGGGCTGGCTTTAGGCTGGCATTGCAAGGCAAAAGCCAGGTCGGGGCTGGCTTTAGGCTGGCCTTGCAAGGTAAAAGCCAGGTCGGGGCTGGCTTTAGGCTGGCCTTGGAAGGCAAAGGCCAGGCTGGCCTGGCTTTAGGCAGGCCTTGCAAGGCAAAGGCCAGGATGGGGCTGGCTTTAGGCAGACCTTGCAATGCAAAAGCCAGGTTTGAGGCATACTCAAGCGTTAGAAACTGTATTTTTGTGATCTTGTAAACTCAGATCCTTCCTTCCAGAACCTTTAATGTTGACATCATTCTAAACATTGCTAAACCATCCTCAGATTGAACATTAAACCATGCTAATACCACTGAGAAATGATTCAACAATCTCTAGTGATACAACATAACAGGTTCAACCTTTTCCTTAATATTTGGACATATCAGAAGTAGAATAAATTGCACCATCCAATACCTGCTTATCACATTGGTCTTGTACACTATCAAAGTACCCCCAGAATGAGCATGTGACCATGCTAATACCACCGGAAAGTACTTTAATAGCATACAGAATGAGACATAAATAAAACATGCAGGTATGTGCAGATTCCAATACTGTGAAGCCATCAGTCTGGGGCTCTTCTCTTTGCTATTCTAAACCTAATGTTAGGAGTTTGATACTTGTCTAAATTAATCAACGTCCTCCCTACACTGGGAAGTTCAGAGAATGAGTGAAACTCAGATGTACCTGCAAAAGAAAACACAATGTTAGCGATAAAATCCGCCACTGAGTTGCCTTCTCTGAACACGTGTTGAAAGATCACATTGAAGTTTCCCTTCATCTCCATAATTCTCTTCACATCATTTGCAATTACCCAAGGAGGATCCCATTCCCCTTCTATCACTTTCTTCATCACTAATGAATCTGTCTCCAATATGAGAGAGTGAAGATCATGCTTCATACAGTATTCCAATCCTTGAAGAATAGACTTACCTTCAGCCACCACATTAGTTGTCACCCCAGGTCTACTGCCCTTGCATACACCACATCACCTTCATCATTCCTCACATAAAAACCTAATGAGCTAGGACTGGGATTTCCTTTTGAGGCTCCATCAGTATTGCATTTGTACCAACCACGAAAAGGAAGCTTCCATGTTACTCTTGTAGTGATCAGTATAGGTTTATATCCTTCAAAATATTGAATTATGTCTGGCCATAACAATGGAATATTAGTCATCCAAGCATACCTCACCCTTTTCAGTTGATGCAATGTCCTATTGATCTCATGAATCACCCTATTTGTGGACACTGAACCCCCATATTTACCTGCATTTCTTCTCTTCCTAAGTTCCCAAGTGATAATAGCCGGTACTACTTGAAACAATGGATTTAACTTTGGAAAACATTGAGCATACCACCAATGCCTTATAACCTTATTCAATTGAATCAATGGCATAGTAATTCCAGGAGCCCCCATGAACAAATTCTATACTTTAGAGGCAGTAGGACTTGTGACAAATGTAT
Source organism: Nicotiana paniculata (assembly GCA_005239505.1). Taxonomy (NCBI): domain Eukaryota; kingdom Viridiplantae; phylum Streptophyta; class Magnoliopsida; order Solanales; family Solanaceae; genus Nicotiana; species Nicotiana paniculata. The sequence continues at coordinate 16,398 of ML327183.1, forward strand.
GCTCAATAGATTCCTCTTGGGGCTGCTGACAACACCAACACCTAGACATCACCATTTTCCCTTGCCTCCTCCACATGTCATCAGTGGCTATTTTCTACCTCCACAATCTCCACAAGAAGAAGGATATCTTGAATGGTACGCCTTTAATCCACATTAACTTGAATTCCTTATTAGGATCCGCCATATGCCTTAATATTTTCCAAGCACTACTAACACTGAACTTGCCCGAAGGAGTTGGCATCCAGTATGGCCTATCCCAGTATCCCTCACTGCCTTCATAATGCACATTTAGCCTTATATGTTCTGTAATTTCCTCATTGAAGGTTTGATCTAGCAGCTGATCATCCCATGTTTCACCTTGCCACAATTCTGCCACATCCTGAAGATCTTCATTGATTGGAAAGTCTTCAGGTAATACGTGATAACGTGTACCCAATCAAGTCCAATTTTCATGCCAAATATTATTTGTTCCACTCTTCAATTCCCATAGGATCTCATGTTCCATTTCTTCCTTAGCATTCGGCATTTGTCTCCAAACATGATACCCCCTTCTAAACTGCATCATCGTAGGTATCTCCTTCTTGCAATAATTATTCCACATGAAATTAGACCATAAAGATTTTGTGGTACTAAACCTCCACCATAGTTTAGCAAATAATTCCCTCGACACATCATGTAAGGACCTAAAACCTAAGCCCCCTTCCTCTTTAGGAAGGCAAAGATTTTGCCATGAAGCCAAATGTCTGCTTCTCCCTTCTTCCTTTGTTCTCAAAAAGAACCTAGCAAAAATCTTATGAAGATGCTCCAGGATATTTTTTGGTAGATGAAGGACTGATAACATGTGGACTGGCATACTTTGCAACACACTAGAAATGAGTGTTGCTTTTCCTCCAAATGACAGCAACTTTCCTTTCCATGAATGCAATTTAGTCTTTACTTTCTTGATAAGATCCTCATAATATTCCTTCCTCCTTATAGTGTAGAAAATAGGACACCCTAGATATGTGAAGGGGAATTTACCTCTTGAAAATCCTGTAATAGCTCCAACCGCCTGACACAATCCATTAGGAATCTTTGAATAGATGTAGTATGAACTCTCATCTTTGTTGATCATCTAGCCTGATATCTTCTCATAGTTCCCCAATATCGCCATAATCTTGCTCAAGGATGGAGGATGAGCAGAAGCAAAAATTATAGTATCATTAGCATGTGCCAAGTGATTTAAAGGATCAGACCACTTAGGCATTCCAAATTCCACAAATGACATGTCTTCAAATAGCTTATTCAAAGACCTGGAAAGTACCTTAGCTGATAGAATGAACAATGCTGGTGATAAAGGATCCCCTTTCTTCACACCCCTTGTAGACTTAAAGAACCCTGAGTAATACACATTCACCACTACTGAGTACCAGTTATTTGACACCAAGTTCCACACCATGTTGATGAAGTGCTCAGAAAATCCCATCTTCCTTGGTACATGCTATAAGTACTTCCATGAAACCCTATCATAGGCCTTAGCCATATCAATCTTGATCACAACATTAGTTGTCTTTCCTCTTAACCTTATGTCAGTGACAGTTTCTTGAGTCAATAAGACGTTCTCAAATATACTTCTACCCTTCACAAATTCGGATTGATTAGGAGATATTAGAGAAGGCAAAAAAATTTCCAATCTATCATGTAACACCCTAGACAAGACGTGTTAATGAAGTTGCTCAAGCTAATAGGTCTTAAGTCAGAAAAGGTCTCAACTCTAGGTTTCTTAGGCAGAAACACTAGATTTGTGTGAGTTATAGATTTAGGTAGTGCAGCTCCTCCAAAGAAGTGTAGCACCATGCTATGTATATCAGCACCAATAACATCCCAGCATGTTTGATAAAACAGGCCAGTGAATCCATCTGGACCACTAGCACTCTCCCCACTAAGCTCAAAAACGGTTGTCCTTACCTCTTCAATTGTTGGCAATATGCTAAGTTCCAAATTATGTTCCATAGTGACCATTGAAGGTACATTATTGAGCAAGGAGAAGTCCGATGCATCACCTTCATTTGTGAACTGTTTTTTATAGAAATCCACTACAGTTGTAGCTAGTTGCTCCTGGTCTTCAATCCATACCCCACTTCCAATTTTGATCCTCTTCAGTTGTAATTTCTTTCTTTTGCCATTGACACGATTGTGAAAGAAACTTGTATTCATATCTCCTTCAGCAAACCAAGTCATCCCAGCTTTTTGCTTCCAATATTGCTCCTCAATACTCAAGTATTTCTTCAATTCGGATTGAGCCTTTTGAAGCACAATCCTATTCTCAATTGTAGGATCTTCTTCAAACAACATCTCTTTCACCCTAACAATGTCCTCCAAAATTTCCAACTGCTTGAAGATATCACCAAATGTTTCCCTACTCCATTTTGACAGTGTTATTTTCAGCCTGTTGAGCTTCTGCTTGAACATAAAAAATGGATCCACTGTGAAATCAACTTCCCAATTCTGCCTCACCACATCCATAGATGTAGAATGCTTAGTCCAAAAGTTCAAGAACCTGAAAGGCTTGGCAAAATTGGTGGTCTGCTCCCCATATGTCATTAACAATGGTGCATGATCTGATGCAGTTCTGATTAGATGTTCAACTTCAATATTTGGCAACATGTTCTGAAATGACATATTCACAAAGATCCTATCCATTTCTTGAATATACACGCAGCATTGGGTCTCCCATTCCACCATGTAAATGGACTTCCTTTATATCCTTGCTCAAACAAACCACACGAGTTCACACAAAATGCAAAATCCTCATATTCAGAAGGGTGTACTGGCAATCCTCCTATTTTCTCATCTTCATGCAATATCACATTGAAATCCCCTCCTACCAACCATGTCAATTTCATATCACTTGCTAAGTAATACAAGTGATCCCACAATTCCAACCTCTCCATTGCTGAACATTTTGCATAAACAAATGTCATCATCATGTGTTGCCCCAGATCATGGTGAAACACTCTCACAGTCACCTGTTGCTCAGTATCCTCCACTAATTCCCATTCCACCACTGCATCAAAGAACAACCATATCTGCCCATTAATATTTGCATAAGCAGTCTCCATATTCAATGAATCTCTTCTTTTGAAAAGGCTCCATCAATGCAACTACACAAAAACTATGCTCCATATTCATGTTGATCACCCTAGGAAAGGCCTGTTGTGTAATCACATACCTTATGTTCCATATTAATGTTTTGATCAACATCATTTAGATAGAGAAGCTGCCCTCCTGGGCATTATTCTTGAAGGTTGTGGTAGCTCTTTATTTTGGTTCTTCTTAGTTTTCTTACCTCCTTTAGCACTAGCTGTGGGTGATAAATCTCCTTCCCTGGCGACTTGTTTAAAGTTTTCTACTGTTGATTCATCATCTCCTTCATACTCCATTGGATTTTGTCTCATTAAGTCTTCATCAATTAGTGTCACATTGTGTGTAACTAAATCATGTAAATGTTGTAGAGGAGTCTTCTGTGGAACTCTAATTTGCAGCGGCATAATTTGGTCAATGCTAGAATCCATAGGCACTTCCTCTATTTCCCCAGTTGCTCTTGGAACAATTGCCCACTTATCAACATTTTCATTTCTATTCACCATAGAAGAAGAAGCAGCCTGCATCATTTTGAATTGTTGCTCATAGACACTGCCTAGCCTAGGTATTACTGTTGTAGACTGCTCAAAAAAGTCTGTTCTATTGATATCACCACTCTTTCCATTGCATGTGCTTTGATCTGACCCTACTGTATCATCCCTAACCTTCACATTATCATCTCCATCAAGTTTGTTCTCTAATGCATACACCGGAACACCATCAATCTTTCCAGTTGCACTAGGGATATGGTTTAATATTGTTGCTTCATCAGGTGACCCTGGCGCCAGACCTGGCGTCGCCAGCCTAATGCCTGGGGTACCTAGCTTTAGGCTTGGCGTCGCCAGCCTAACGCCTGGGGAGCCTGGCGTCGCCAGCCTATCACCAGGTGGGCTGTTATCCCTCACTTTGTCTCCTGTTGTCTTTGTTATTCCTAGTTGATCATCCTCCACCTCAATTGCACCACTCCCTACAACTTTTGTTGAGTTTATCTCATAAAAGTCCTCAAGCTGCCCAGAATTTGCAAGTGTTTGAGACGGAATATCTTGACATGATTGGTTTGTAGTCACATTGAGTTGCCTTAGCTCTTCTTTGCTAGTTCCAAACCTTCTATGAACCCAGTCGATCGTGGGTCCTTATTAGTTTTTTCATCAGTACTTTGATCACTAGGAACAATAGGATTAGCCTTAGCTAAGTTCACATAATGCTGATCTTCCAACATTTTCTCAACTGCTTCCTTCTTTACACGCTTAAGTTCCCGTTGATTACCTTCTCCAGAAGGTTTAGTATTAGCATCCTTCCCAACTCTAACACCAGAAGCCTTAGGATTAGGGCTTGACACTCCGGTATTGCCTTCTTTTTCCTTCTCATGGCCTTTCTTGGATTGCTTTTCCCCATGTTCCTTCTTCTTACCATTGTTATGATCCTCACATTTTCCTTCAGTAATTTGTAGAGTAGGTTGATGAATTTCCTCAACCTCTAGTGCATTGAACTTCTTCTTGGTTGCTACTTCCTCAATTTTTGCCTTCCCTTTACCCTTGTCAACTTCCTTACCTTGTTTGTTATCAACAATGTGACCCCCGATTATCCCGTTGGTATTTATTCTTCCTTGCTTGTATCCATTCCTGCTTGGCATGATTAGTAGAAGGCTTACCAACCACCTTTCCACTTGACAGAACCTTTGTTGAATTTGCAGTTGTACCAATTTCTTCTTTGCTTACCATAACTGTCTTCTCCTTGCCTTGATCCTCAACATCTTCATCAAATCTCTTGTGTAATTCGGGATGAATTACCCAGCATTCTGCCTCACTATGCCCTTGTTTCTTGCAAGGCTTGCAATATTTAGGCATATAATCATACTTAATCTTAATCCATTTAAACCCTTCTGAACCAGATTCATCTGCTTCTTCAACAATCTTAATACGTTTAGGGAAATTACCTAGCAAATTCACTTCCACCTTTACTTTAGCACAACTAGGTCTAGTCCTATTTTGAGTTTCTAGGTCTACATGTAATGGATTACCAACTGCAGGAGCTAATGAAAATACACATTCCTTACCAAAGAAATTTGGATTAAGTTCTGAAAAACTAATCCAAGCTATGGAAATTGGAGTCTCTTCATAAGGTGACCACCATGAATTCCATTTTGTACAACGCATCTGCTACATGTCTAATTGAGACTTTATATAAAAAGCTGGATTTGAAAAAAGATGAACATAATCCTACAATAAAGACAGCCTAATTAACACATGATTGTCTTCAATCAAGCCAACTGAACAATGACTTTAATCTCACATTGAATTGGAATCACTTTACATAATTCACCAATAACAGGATTTAGGAGTATTAGGGTTTGTATTACAGTTTATATTAGGGTTTGTAGAGGTTGGTAACGGCTGAGGGGGGAGGAAGACGACGGACCAACCTCAGGAGGAGGTTGGCCGCCGTCCGTGGAGGCCATGAAGGGCAGTCACCGGCATGCACTGTTGATCGCTACTTTGAGGAGAGAGAAGAGAGATTTTTGAAGAGTATTTACAGTTAGGCTTTTTGTATTCTAATTTATAAGTATTTGAATAAAAATTGTAGTTATTTCTTTGATTCCACTACATACTATTAAATTTGAATTGTCTATATATTCAAGACTTAGATGAAGATGAATGAAGAAGATGAAAGAGAGAGAGATACGAAGAGATGACTGAAAAATGGTGACTTTGATATTATTTAATAATGTGTATTGTGTACACTTGGATGATACATATGTACACGTGAGAATGAGGTGTAGGTAGGTATTAACTAACTTAAGCTTAACTAATTCTGTTTACAACTTCTAACCACCTAGACTGTAAAGACTCTTCTCCCCCTGATATCATTTAACACTCCTCCTCAAGCTAGGTGGAGTAAAAATATTAAGAATACCTAGCTTGGAGTTTAAATATTCACGCTGCACTCGATTGAGTCCTTCAGTGAGAAGGTCAGCAGGTTGATCTTTTGTAGCTATATACTTGGTTGTAACAAGTCCTTGTTGAGTCCTTTCTCGTACAAAATGACAGTCGATCTCAATATGTTTAGTTCATTCATGATAAATAGGATTTGCAGCTTTTTGTATGGCTGCTTTACTGTTACTGCAAATTTCAACTGGTAATTTGATGTATGTTTCCACTTCTTTCGAAACTCCTATCAACCAAATAAGTTATTCTACAAGTGTTGCAGGACTTCTATACTCGACTTATGATGATCTTCTAGAAATTGTGGTATGCTTCTTGGTTTTCCATGATACTAATGAGTCGCCAATTTGATTAAGAAACCTATGACAGATCTTCTAGTAATAGGGCAGGCCGCCCAATCAGCATCACAGTATGCAGTCACAACATTACTGTTTTTGCTAGATAAGAGTATTCCCTGACCTGGTTGATTTTTTATATACCTTACTATCCTTAAGGATGATGTCATGTGTAATTGTTTAGGCTGCTGAAGAAACTGACTTAGATTTTGAACTCCAAAGGATATATCAGGTCTGGTTACAATTAGATAGAGCATCTTCCCTATGAGTCTTTGATAAGTAGCTTGATCAACCAAGGGATCTTCTTCAGCTTGACTCTTTGTATCAATTACCTTATCATATTGTGTTGAAGTGAGCTTGATGTTTGTATCAATAGGTGTTACTGCAGGTTTGGCAGCAGACAGTCCAACTTCTGAAATGAGTTCTAAAGCATATTTCCTCTAATGCATATTGATTCCTTCGTTAGATCTTGCAAATTCAATATATACCTAAGAAATACTTCAGATCTCCCAAATCCTTCATTTTGAAGGTTTTCTGTAATAAGGTCTTGGTTTCTTCAATTACTTTCATATTATCTCCTGCAATTAACATATCATCTACATAAACTAAATCAATGACAGTACCTTCAGTAGTTTTCTTAATGAACAGGGAATGATCAAACTAGCTTTGCTTAAACTGAAACTTTATTAATGCTTCAGATAATTTAGCATTCCATTATCTTGGAGCTTGCTTAAGACCATACAAGGATTTCACAAGTCTGCAAACTGACCTTGTCTCCCCTGAATTGAGAATCATTGAGGCAAGTCCATGTAGATTTCATCATAAAAATCACTTTGAAGAAAGGCATTATATACATCTATTTGATGTATGTGCCATTTTCCAGCTGCTGCCAAGGCTAAGATAGTTCTGACTGTTACTATTTTCACAACATGTGAAAAGTCTTTTGTGAATAGAAAAAAGACTGAATTTTTTGACATCTTGATTAGTAAGATAATGAAAAGGTTCAATGGTTGGCAAGGCAAGCTCTTGTCATATGGTGGTAAAGTTATGTTGATTAAAAATGTCCTTCAATCTTTTCCCATTATACATTATCTGCTATCTCCCCCCCCCCCCCCCCCCCCCCCCCCTCCA
>ML327183.1:23950-38347 GCA_005239505.1 Nicotiana paniculata
CCCCCCCCCTCCCCCTCCCAAGAACTACTTTTAAATTAATTAAAAAATATTTTGCTAATTTTTTCTAGGGTAATTCTTTTGAGCACAAAAGGTACCATTGGAGTTCCTGGAGTAACCTCATTATGCCTATAGATGAGGGTGGTATTGGTGTTAGAAAGATGGAAGAAATCAGTGATATGTTAGCTATGAAAAGGTGGTGGAGGATTAGGTCCACATCATCTCTATGGGAAACATATGTTAGACATAAGTACTGTATTAGATCTCATTTGGTTTCGAAACAATGGGCTACTGGGAATTCACATGCCTGGAAACATGTTCTTACAATTAGAGGCATTGCAGAAAAACACATGGTCTGGAAAATCAATTCAGGATCAAGTAGTTTTTTAGTGGTATAATTGGACCTTAAAAGGTCATCTTGCAGGTTTAGTTACTAACACGAGGAAGAGCCATAAAACCTTGGTGCGTGAATTCATCACTGAGGGCAGGTGGGATGATAGAAAGATGAAGAATATCCTTCCAGGGCACCTGATAAATCATATCCTTGGCATTGAAATTGGAAATCAAGACAAAGAGGATAAGGTTTATTGGAACTTATGGAGAATGGCAAATACTCCAACAAGACAGCTTGGCATCTGGTAAGAAACTCTAGACCTAAGCAACAACATATTGGTAAGATTTGGAATTCCTATATTCCTTTTAATATGTCATTCCTGGTTTGGAGGCTTTGGAAAGGAAAACTCCCCTTTGATGAAGTTATTTCTAATTTTGGGAGACAAATTTTTTCTAGGTGTAACTGCTGTGAGAATCCTGACTATAAAAATATGCACCATGTTTTCATAGAAGGACAGGCAAACAGTTATGTTTGGAAATTTTTTGGCTCCCAACTTGGAATAAACTATCACCCCCACCCTATTAGAAATATGTTAAATACTTGGTGGCATACTAAGTCTGTTAATGATGTACATAAACTAGTGTTAAGTATTACTCCTACTATCATATATTGGGTAATTTGGAGAAAAACTTGTGCTTGCAAGTATAGAGATCAGAAGAAATTCAACTTCTATGAACTGAAGCAACAAATCAGTTGGAATGTGGAAACTACAATCAACAAGGCCTATCCTAATTGTAAACTCAAGTTGCCTTGGGACACTTTATGCGACACTCTAGTAAGGATGCATCCCAAACAAAGCTCCATGGTAGTGCAATGGCAAAAACCAGGAATTGGATCTCTCAAGCTAAACACAAATGGAAGTTTTAACAAGATCGATGGGAGGGTTGGACCGGAAGGTGCACTGAGGAAAGACAATAGTGTCATTATCATTCCCTTATAGGTTCAACAATCACAATCTCGCAGAAGCTTATGCATTATTTTTCGGAATTACCTTGTGTGTACAAAATGGGTATACAACTTTCACTTTAGAGATGGATTTACTCTTGCTAGCTGATATTTTAAGGGAGGAGAATGAGACTAATTACAGGATAATTCAGATCACGGATAAGATAAGAAAAATGAGGCACACAGCTAATATACATATCAACCATTGTTAAAGAGAAGCCAACCAACTAGCTGATTGTTTAGCAAAATTGACGGCCAAAACTCAGAATGGAGCTTACTACTTCTCCAGTCAGCAACTTCCTAAAGGCGCTAAGGTCCCTTTCACCTTGACAAAATCCAAATTCCAAGTATTAGTATCAAGTATGACAAAGCTAATTTTTTTGTAAGCTAGAATTTTTGTTGGTATTGGAGGGTGAATCTGTATTATATGATCACCTAGCCATATATTTTGAAGGGTAACCTTTACCCTTGTGTTGTAATAAGAAAACTATCTTTTGATTAATACAACACTCCCAGATAATGGGGAAATTTAAATAAAAAAATGCTTTGATTTCTTCTTGCATAGATTCTACCCATCTTGGGTCTTTCACTGCCTCAGAGTAATTAGAAGGTTCCATAGTAGATGAAAGGAGGCAAAATAGTTATTATATTTGGATGACATATTACTATAACCTGTATACCTGTCCAATGCATATGGTATATCATTGTGAATGTTCAATGATACAAAGTCCTTTATCCAAGGAGGATTTTGTCTCTTAATGATCTTCTGGTTTCAGGTTGTAGGTTCTGTTGAATATCATCTACTGGTTGTATATTTATAGAAGATTATCTGGTAGGTGATTATCTGATAATTGTTGTTTAGGTAGCTGAGTGTTTGGTGATTGTGGCTCAGATATTTGTGTTAGCATTTCATAATTTTCTGGTATAGAAACTTCTGAACTTGCTTCTTCTTGAATAGGTTGGTTGTTTAAACCCTCAGTATGTGTAGGAATACTGTTTGATTGACTGTGTAGATCTGTGTCAAATGTAATTTCAGAGAAACTATCTTGTAAATTTCCTGTATTTGGAGTAGGAAATAATTGTTGTGATTTTGTGCTTGTTCTGCTGAAAGGAAATGTATTTTCTCTGAATATAACATCTCTGTTGACAAAGAAATTATGATTACTTATATCATATAAAATGTAGCCTTAGTGAATTTTCAAGTACCATATATGCACAGCCATTTTAGCTCTTGGCATCAGCTTGTCATGTTCTTGTAGTATCGTAGCAAAACACATGCACCCTAATATTCTATGATGATTCATAGATGGATTCGTTTTGTATAGCATTTCATAGGGAGACATATTGGCAATGACAGAATTGGGCATTATGTTAATTAAATAGACTTCTGCTAAAATGCAGTGCCCCCAGAATTTGATAGGTATATTTGCTTGAAACTTCATAGCTCTGGTAACTTCTAAGATATGCCTATGCATCCTTTCAACCACTCCATTTTGCTGAGGAATGTAGGCACATGTTCTTTGGCGTATAATGCCTAGGTTCTTGAATAACTGATCACAGAAACTTTTGACAAATTCTGTTCGTTATCAGTTCTAATAATCTTGAGGCTTTTATCAAACTAGAATACCATCAATAAATACTATCACGAACAGATCTAAAAATGGACGGAATAGGCTATTCATCAAGTCCATAAATACGGCGGGTGCATTCGTCAACCCGAAGGAGATGACAAGGAACTTGAAGTGGCCATATCGGGTCCTGAAGGCTATCTTCGGAATATCTTTCTCCCGTAATCTGACCTGGTGGTACCCCGACCTCAAATATATCTTTGAAAAGCATCTAGCCCTCTGCAACTGATCAAACAAGTCATCGATCCTTGGAAGTGGATACTTATTTTTAATAGTTACCTTGTCCACGTCTTGTGAAAGCATATGCAAAAACTATGAAAAATACAAATCGGCACCCAACCTTTACATACTTCAATACAGTCCACATCAGAATGACAGTGGTGCACTGCAGCCACCTTGAATGGAGTACTTGCAAATGCATATTAAAATATTCAATACGGTCCACATCACAATATCATTCGCCTTTATTTTGACTTTTGTAGAAGAACTATAGTCGATCCCAATTTATTAAGAATTGAAGCGTAATTGATGTTGTTTTTATTGAATTAGGATCGGCTATAGTCCTTCTCAGAAGTTCAAAGTAAGGTCGAACACATTGTTGATATGGGACATTCTTAAACTCAATAAGTATAAAAAAATTTCTATGGATTCTGAGATTTTTTATATTTTATATATAATAATAAAATATAGAAATAAAAACAAAAGAGAAACAAAGCCATGGTGATTAGTAACAAGGCAATCAAGAATGAAGACTTCAGAACCTTGGCCATGTTTTTATATCCAAAACTATACTTTTTAAAGAAGATAATATTATAAATTTTGTATGATTTGGAACAAGATTTTGTTTAGTATTATATAGTGGTTTAACTAATGTAAAAAGATATTAAAAAAAAAAAGGTAAACTCTTAAATTTTAGGATCTAAGTTGGAGATTCTCAATGACGTAAATATATTCCCAAAAATTTTAACATCTTCAGGATATCAATTTAAATTATACGATCTAATTTGTGGAATTCTCAATAACATAAATAGTTTTCCTTAAATTTTAATATCTTCAGGATATCAACTTTTAAAACTATGCAAAATTAAAACTATTGATTCCTCAAAAATGCGTATTTAGAAATTGAGTACCTATCCTAATAGGAGCTCTGAAGTGAAACCCAAAAAAAAAAACTACAACGCTCATATATAATGTCTCAAGTTTCAGTGATCATGTTGTACAATGTATTATTTATCAAATCAATGGAAGATTTTTCATTTATTTGAGACATTTGATACTTATCCCAACTTGTTTGAGACTCAGACGTAATTGTTATCATTGCTTTGTTATTGAGACATTTACATACTTACCAAAGTTACATTGATTTTCATTTTAGCCAAACCAATGAAGACTGATCCAGATGAGAAAGAATTAGCTTCAGGCTCAGGTCAAATAAATCCAACAAGTACATTAGACCCTGGTCTAGTTTATGACATTGACATAAACTCCTACTTAAGTTTCCTTTGTAAAGAAGGCTACAACAGCTTAAATATAGCACAAGTAGCTGGAAATGGTACTTACAATTGCTCAAATTTCCCACAAGCTAAAGGAATAGATGGTTTAAATTACCCCTCTAGGCATCTCCAATTACAACCTCCTAATAATACAACCATTTCCGCGACATTTTTTCGTACTGACACAAATGTTGGACAAGGCAAAGCAGTGTATAACGCGACAGTTCAATCTCTTGATGGGATTTCGATCGTGGTAACTCCTAGTAGTTTGATGTTCAATCAAAAAAATGAGACACAATATTTTCAAGTTTCTTTGAGTGGGAATTTTATAGATCCAAAGGCATTTTACCTTAGTGCTTACAACATTCTTCCTTATCGTGACTTTATATTCAATTGAGTATTGTCTTCTTCCAATCAAGAGAGCAGTGTGTGTGATATATATATATATGTGTGTGTGTGTGTGTGTGTGTGTGTGTGTGTGTGTGTGCGCGTTGAATCAAGTCACTGCATGGTTTTGAAGATTGACAAATGCCAACTCAGTTGAACCATGTCCATCAGGGCAAACATAGTCAAGCAGACCCATTGGCACAAGAAGCGTCCATGCACAGGAGATGAACATTATCTGTGAACTAAGAGGTTATCTAGAACTAAAAGGTTATCTCCTAAGCGAAAAGGTTGCAAATTGATAAGAAGATGGAGTTTGATTTCAGTTAGGACAGAATCGAGATCAAGGAAGTTGAGACTAACTCAAACTCTTCCACCAAGGAAGAGTTGTATTAGAACTGAACGACAATGTCTCAACTACTGATTCTATAAGATGTTGAAGTATTCCTGCTGAAAAAATAATGCACAAACACAGAAGTGAAACAAGAACTGAAAGCAAAATTACCAAAGCTATTTGGCAAGCAGAATCCTTGTGCGACACAAAAGCTACTTGAACCAGCTAGAAGAACCAATTCCATCTGTTGTATTTTAGTCTAGTTGTTTGTAGTAGGTGATTACATATTGTATTTCAGCTTTATCAAGAAGCAATTGTAATAGGTACACACTGTTCAAGTTAGAGTTAACTTGAAGTTTGTCGCAAATAGCTAGAGGCTAGTTTTCCACAAAGGCATTAGAGTTAGTCTTTAGGTTTTGCAAAAGAGTTTATTTTGTAAATGATGTTTGGCTCGTTGACATAGTGAATAGTTTGGGAAAATCCTACTGGGAAGGAAAATCCTACTGGGAAGTAGGTTGTGGTTTTTTCACGTTGAGCCAGGTGTTTTTCCACGTAAAAAATTGTCGTGTTCTTTAGATTTTACAATTACTTTTCCAAAAACTGTAGAAGTTGGAACACCAAGAAGAACCAGGTTCTTCTATAATGACAGCACTCGACCCCCCCCCCTCCCCCTGTGTGGTATTAACGCATAAAACATCAATTGTTATTAGAGCGGGTTATCCTTGAAAAGGTTAACACCTTGGAAAAGATCAAAATGAGTGCACCACCTGGAAATTGGGAGGGTCAATCAACTGCAAGGCCACCACTCTTTAATGGCTAATATTACTCATGGTGGAAGAACAGGATGAAGGATCACCTAAGTGGAGAAGACTATGAACTTTGGGACATAGTCACTGATGGTCCTCTAGCCACCATGAAGAAGACTGCTGAAGGAGAAGATGTACCAAAAACTAGAGCTGGCTGCACTGCTGAGGATCTGAAGAAATGGGAGAAAAATGCTAAGGCCAAAAAGTGGCTAGTTTGTGGACTAGGTCCAGACGAGTATAGTAGGATTCAAAGTTGTACCACTGCCAAAGAAATCTGGGATACCTTACAAGTAGCTCACGAAGGAACACCTCAAGTGAAAAGATCAAGAGGTACTCTACTATACTCTCAGTATGAAAACTTTACTATGAAAGAAGGAGAGACAAGTCAAGAAATGTACACAAGGTTCACAACTCTGACCAATGAACTTAAGTCTCTTGGTAGAGTCATTCTTGAAGAGGACAGGGTAGAGAAGATCCTGACAAGGGTCTTACCAATTTCCTGGGAAAGTAAAATCACTGCTATCCAGGAATCCAAAAATATGGCAACCCTTAGATTGGACGATCTAATTGGAAACCTCACTGCCTATGAACTTAGAAGGCAGACAATGAAAATGGATGCTCCAAAGAAGGAAAGGAGTCTAGCACTGAGAATTACTGAGGGAGCAGATCTGGAGGAAGATGAGATGGCCATGATTACCAAAGAATTCAGAAACTTTCTCATAAGGAAGAAGGGCATCTCTAGAGGTGGAAACTATAATAAAGCAAAAGCTCCAGAAAGACCAACCAACGAAGGATACTACAAGTGTGGAAAGATTGATCACCATATCAAGAGTTGTCCTCAGTGGGAAGTGGAATGGAAAAAGGAGAGGTTTGAAAGAAGGAACAGGAAGAAGGAACTGGTCCAACCCAAGAAAACCACAACAAAATCTATAGTTGCTGCTTAGGGGGAAAACTCAGATGAAGAATCAGAAGATGGTGAGAATGAAGAACAGGCGCTCATGGCAATTGGCGAATCTGATGAGGAATCATATGAAGAACCAGAGGTAAGTATATCCCATCTCAAAAACAAAATAAAGTTCCTATCTAAAGAAAAACTCTTCCAGTTGCTACTTGATTTCATGGATGATTCCGAAGAAACAACCAAAGAGAAAGATCAACTCTCTAAAGAGTGTGCAATGCTAAAAGAAAAATGCATGAACCTGGAAATCAAAGCAAGTGAATCTGAAAAGAAAAACACTGTCTTGATTAACCAGGTTCATCCATTCGAAACTAAGATTGTAGAGCTAAAATCTAAAAATTTAAAATTAAAGCTAGGAACTAGTAAAAAAAGTTGTTGATCATTCTTATATTATGTTAGAAGAAAATGTGGGAAAATCAAAAGATAAGATGTATACTAAGGATGAACAGATAAGGACTCTTAAAGAAGATCTTGGTAAAGTCAAACATGAATTAGATTGAACTTGTAAATGGAATAAATCCTCTGATGCCTTAACTGGGCTTCAAGAAAATCATAGTAGTAACCAGAGAGGAATTGGCTTTGGGAGTAAATTGCCCAAGTGGGATCCCAAAACCAAGTATCTCACTCTCCCTTAGAACAAAATTTGCACACACTGTGGTAAGACTGTTCATTACAAAATTTAGTGTACTGCAAAAGAGCAGGCCAGTCGAAGAAATGAGAGCTTTCTTAAAAGAAAAAATTAGATACCAAATTGGGCCAGAAAAAGCTTAGTTCACCCTTTCTCTCATAGAAAATGAGCCAAACTAGTTTGGGTTTTTAAGACTAACCCCTGATTTCTTTTTGTAGGTTCAAGTGAGAGGAAGCAGCCAAATTTGGTACTTGGATAGTGGCTGCTCAAAACATATGACAGGGAACAAGGAATAGTTCCTTTCACTTGAAAATCTCAAAGGAGGAAATGTCTCCTTTGGAAATGGAAAGAAAGATGAAATTATCGGGGTTGGTAAGGTAGGTAAGGATGTCACACGTTCCATTGAACATGTGTACTTGATAGATGGCT
Organism: Nicotiana paniculata; assembly: GCA_005239505.1. Classification (NCBI taxonomy): domain Eukaryota; kingdom Viridiplantae; phylum Streptophyta; class Magnoliopsida; order Solanales; family Solanaceae; genus Nicotiana; species Nicotiana paniculata. The sequence goes on from ML327183.1 coordinate 31,947, forward strand.
TGAAATATAACATGATCAGTGTGTCACAATTGTGTGACAGAGATAACCTAGTTGCTTTCACTTCCACAAAATGTTTTGTGATTAACCTGCTTACTGACAAGATTGTTTTGCAGGAAAAAAGAATGAATAACATCTATGTCATAGACTTTTCCACACTATCAGAAAATGAACTCACTTGCTTAAGTGTGTTGGACAGTGATCCCCTCCTTTGGCACAAAAGACTTGGTCACGCAAGTCTAAATCAGCTCAACAAATTAGTCTCAAGGACTTAGTAGTAGGGCTTCCTAACATTAAGTTCAAGGATGACAAAGTTTGTGAGGAATGTGCAAGGGGGAAGCAGGTAAGATCCTCTTTCAAAAGCAAGAAAATGGTCAGTACATCCAGGACGTTGGAATTGGTTCATATGAACTTGTGTGGTCCTATGAGAACTCTGAGCAGAGGTGGTAAGAAATATGTAATGGTGCTAGTTGATGACTACTCAAGGTTCACTTGGACCTTATTTCTGACATCTAAAGATGAAGCATTTGATATGTTCACTTCATTTGTTAGAAAAACTCAAAAACAGTTAGGAAATCAACTAGCATCAATAAGATCTGATCATGGTACTGAATTTGAGAATGCAAAGTTTGCTGAATTCTGTGATGAACATGGTATAAATCACAACTTTTCTGCCCCTAGAACCCCACAGCAAAAAGGGGTTGTTGAAAGAAAGAACAGAACTCTTGAAGATATGGCTAGAACCATGCTTCTTTCTAGAAAACTACCCCATAGCTTCTGGGCAGAAGCAATAAACACTGCATGCTACATAATAAATATGTGCATGACCAGGCCAGTGGTAGAAAAAACTCCTTATGAATTGCTTAAAAGGAGAAAGCCCAACATATCCCACCTTAGGTCTTTTGGATGCCAGTGCTTTGTACACAACAATGGTAAGGATTCCCTAGGTAAATTTGATCCCAGAAGTGATGAGGGAGTATTATCGGGATATTCATCACATAGAAAAGCTTATAAAGTATATAAAAAAAGAACTATGTGTGTAGAGGAGAGTGTGCATGTTGTTTTTGATGAAACTAACACTCTTTCTAAGAGACAGGAACCAGAAGATGAGGATCTTGGACTGGTCAAAAGTAGTGAACAAATTGAAGCAATCATGGAAGATGGACCAGTTGATGGACCAGGTCCAACTACCCCAAGAAACATGACAGGGGGAACTCAACAACAAATCAATATGGACCTTGGCTCTGATCTTGCTCCACAACAATTGGTGTTCAAATCACACAGATATCAAAACTCTCATCCTCTTGATAACATCTTAACAGATTTGGCATCTGGAATAAAAAAAAAGATCATCCTTGAAATATTTATGTGTGTTTGATGCCTTTATGTCCTTAATCGAACCAAAGAACATTGTTGAAGCTTTACAGGATGCTGACTGGGTAAATTCCATGCAAGAAGAGCTGACTAAATTTGAAAGAAGTCAAGTATGGCACTTAGTACCCAGACCACTAGACAGATCAGTGATTGGCACAAAGTGGGTCTTCAGGAAAAAATTCGACGAGGATGGAACGGTTACAAGAAACAAGGCCATACTGGTTGTCCAAGGATATAGTCAAGAAGAAGAAATTGACTATGATGAGATCTTTGCACCTGTGGCAAGACTGGAGGCAATCAGACTTCTTATAGCATTTGCTGCATACATGGAATTCACTCTCCATCAGATGGATGTAAAGAGTGCTTTCCTTAATAGCTATCTAAAGGAAGAAGTATTTGTCAAACAACCTCCAGGTTTTGAAAGCAAGGAGACACCTGACCATGTATACAAACTTGACAAGGCTTTGTATGGACTCAAACAAGCACCAAGAGCATGGTATGAGCGGCTATCGAAATTCCTGCTAGAACATGGATATAAACAAGGTAAAATTGACAGTACCTTGTTCTTAAAGGAAAAAGGTAAGGATCTCCTGGATGTGCAAATATATGTGGATGATATCATATTTGGGGCAACCTCTGACAAATTGAGTAAGGAATTTGCTAAACTTATGGGGAGTGAGTTTGAGATGAGTATGATGGGTGAGCTAAACTTCTTTTTAGGCTTGTAAATCAAGCAACACTCAAATGGAACAATGATCCATCAACAGAAATATGTGAAATAATTACTCAAAAGATATAAAATCGAAGACTCAAAAGAAATTGACACCCTCACAGCCACAGCTACAAAATTAGATGTGGATGAACCTGGTTCATCTGTTGATCAAAAGCTATACAAAGGGATGATTGGGTCTTTATTATATCTCACTACTAGCAGACCTGATATTGTGTTCAGTGTAGGAATGTGTGCTAGGTTTTAGGCAAATCCAAAGGAGTCTCATCTAACTGCAGTGAAGAGAATTCTGAGATATCTAAGGGCACTACTGATTTATGTCTTTGGTATCCTAAAGGTAGTAATTTTAACCTTGTAGGATATGCTGATGCAGATTATGCAGGTTTCCTGGTTGACAGGAAAAGTACCGCAGGCATGGCTCACTTTTTGGGCTCTTGCCTTGTGTCTTGGGCCACTAAAAAACAAAACTCAGTAGCCTTGTCTACTGCTGAGGCTGAATATGTAGCTGCAGCCTCATGCTGTGCTCAGTTGCTATGGATCAAGCAACAACTCATGGATTTTGGTATAAAGGTTGGATGCATTCCTATTTTATGTGACAATACTAGTGCAATTAGCATGACGAAGAACCCGATTCATCATAAGATAACCAAGCACATAGATGTTAGACACCATTTCCTAAGAGATAACTATGAAAAATGAATGATCTCAATTGAATTTTGTGCTACTGACAAATAAATTTCTGATATCTTCACTAAGGCACTAAGTAGGGAGCATTTTGAGAGAAACATGCTAGAATTAGGGATGATTAAGATCACCTAATTGAAAAACAAAATGGTTTTTTTTTGCTAGAAAAACTAAAATAGGTAACTAACCAGACTAATCATTGCTCAGTATCATGAATTTACTGGCATACTCTTTTGCCATGTATTAATATGATTCCGTGGCTACTAATGATATTTTTCTATCTTTGTAAATTGAGATAAATTAAAGACTATAACATGATGAACCTGGTTCATTGCTGCTGGTTAATTTGACTGACAAGGTACTTGCTCATCACCATACACTTATTGAAATAATTATAGTCACACATGAGCAAGACTCTATCTATTTGGTTCAGTTCAAATTCTCAGTACTTATCCCAAAATGAACCAGTTTCAAAGATTCCCATCGAACCTTAATTAGCCTAGATTTAGGGAGTTATAACCATCTAATCACTGTCAATGCTACAACTATTAGACTCCCACTTGATCAAGAATTATGCACATTGCATAATTAATAACCACATCTTTAAAAGGACATCATTACCTTCCCTCTTCAAAAGCATAACCGGCGAGCCAAGTTCATCATTCCTCTCATACCAAAGCGATCAACATTCTTCTCTCCCCAAATCTTCATAACAATGACTTATACACCACCCCCTGTTTCATCTTCATCAACCACCTCTGATTACGAGGTCGGTCTTGATGATACTTGTTCAAATTCTCCATCGATACACAACTCACATTCTCCAACCAGGTCTTCAACCCCCCAAAATACTCCAGTTCCTGAATCTATCCCTGAACCCACTCATTCACCCAAATCAATCCCAGCCGTTACACCTAGCCCCTCTCCAGCCCCCAGAAAATGTAGAGTAAATATGTTGGCCAGGAAAATAGTTGCCTCTGGTTCTCATGCCAGAAAATTGAATGAGATACTTCAAGCTAGCAGGTTCAAGACTCTAAATCTCCAAGAGTCTTTCAAATATGCAAATGAGGATGAAGCACTGAGTTCATCTGACACTAACAGGGAAATCTTGAAGTTGGGTCTGCAACTGAAATGGCTGAAAGCAGGTTTATCTTGATTGGGCTGATAGTGGATGTAGGGGTACCGGATAGGAGAAGAAAAATTGGGAAAAACATAAACATTGAGAGAGAGGGAGAAGGCAGTTCAGAAAGGGGATCTGGGAAGGAAGGTGCTACTCTGGCTATTGGTGGCCCCACTCCTATGATTGGTGAGGAAGGAATCAAAGTTTCAGGGGGAAGCAATTCCGGGGAAGCAGCAGCAGGTTTGGAAATTCTACAACAAGCAGTAGATGAACATGGTTCATCTATTGAGGAAACATTGGTTGAGCTGATGAACAAGTTGGGTGAGTCCTACAAACCAAAAAGGAAGAGAAATCCAAAACCCAAGAAAACAAATACACCAGTATCAACCAAGAAGAGGAAAGCTTCATCATCTGCTGATGCTCCTACCCCAAAGAATCGTGTTACTAGAAGCACAGTCAGGCAAGGAGAAGAAGAATTGGAAAAAGCTTTGAGAAAGAGCAAGAAGAAGAAGTCTGCCAGGGGAAAGGCAAAAGTTGGAGAGCCTGTTGAGGCAGTTCATGTTGATGATGATGAGATGGACCTGGTCCATCAGAAAGTGCAGCCAGCACCAGTTGAGGTTGAGACACCAAAACCCAAGAAAGCTAAGGCTTCTCCCAATAAGTCGGCATCTGTGTCTGCCACACCCTCAACAGTTGCAAAGAGGACCAGGTCTGCATCAAAGAAAGTAAAGATTGTTGATGATGAGTAATGGAGTGGAGAAGAAGAGGAACTGTCTGGTGAGGATACTGACAAACTCACATTTTTGGTAAGCGTACTATCTTGAAAGGGAAGCTGTTTAGAGACCTTGGGGAGTCCGGGATGATTTTTCTGTTGGATACCTTGGATGTGAAAGGGTGGAAGGACATGGTTCTTCACCTTGAGGGAAGACTGGCTAGGAATGAGTTAGTTGAATTTATGGCCAATGCAGTTGTCAAAGATGGCAGAGTATCCTCCAAGGTTTAAGGGGTTGAGATTTCGTTTGATGCAAAAGAGTTGGGGAAGATACTGCATATCCCTTCTGAGGGTTATGATGATTACACAAGACAAAGGTGGCCTAATCTGGATGATTTTCCCTCAGCTCTCCAAATCACAAGGTCCTTCTGTGAGAATGAGCAAGAATTGGAGCCCAGAGCAGTGTTCAAGAGTGAGATGAGGCCTCAGCACAAACTGTTATTTGAGTTTGTGATAAAAATTTTGTTGCCTAGGCAAGAGCGATGGCACATTGCCAGTTACATAGATCTCACGCTCATGGAGTGTTTGTACAGGGGTAAACAGATTAATTGGCATGCCTTCATCATCTAACTCTTGGACAGGGTTGTGAATGGAACCAAGGCACATGTTATACCTTATGGGTTCATCCTGACTTATGTGCTTGCTCACTTCAAGGTTCCAGTGAAGAATGCTGAAATGGATATTGCTAAGGACTACTTTGGGAAGAATATGTTGCTGACCTGTGACTACACTGTTAATATTCCTGAGGATGAACCTGGTTCATCTAGGAAACTACCTGTAAATAGCAAGGTCAGGACGCTTGTGCAGGACGGTGAGATCAAGGATACGGAGATCCTTCGTTTCAAATCTCGCCTTATTGAGGTTAAAGCTGAGTAGGATCTTCTAATGAGGGTGTTCTTCATCAAATTCTCTCTCTTCTTCAAGACAAGACCACAACCTCCTCTGCCCCTTCCCAGCCTTAGGAGTCCAGTGCCTCCAAAACCCTCTTCTATGACCCAGTTTGGGATTGTTCTGTTTTTTGTTTTCTGTTTTGCTCATGGTTGCGACTGTTCTTAATTCTTTTTGTGTATGGTGCCTGATCTGCTTTCTAATCAATGAATTTGGCTGTTTGGTTATTGATTTTGTCTCAGTTTCTTAAATAGCTTACATTTGATTGGTTTCCTTAGATGATTAATTCATGATTTGCATTTGCAGTTGCCTCAATGGCCATGAGTAATTGTTAATACTTCTAGTAAGTTTATCATTTTGCAAATTTTTTATGATTCCAAAAGGGGGAAGATATGTGCTTTTTCAAAATTTCAATGCTTTTAGTGATATTTATAACCTAGTGAACCTGGTCTCTCTATGATAAATGCTTAAATCTATAAAAAGTGTCTATGTTGGATTGAAGTATGTACAGGGTTAAGCACAGAGTTTGTCACCATCAAAAAAGGGGAATTTGTTGAATCAAGTCACTGCATGGTTTTGAAGATTGACAAATGCCAACCCAGTTGAATCAGGTCCATCAGGGCAAACATAGTCAAACAGACTCATTGGCACGAGAAGCGTTCATGCATAGGAGATAAACATTATCTGTGAACTAAGAGGTTATCTAGAACTAAGAGGTTATATCCTAAGAGAAAAGATTGCAAATTGATAAGAGGATGGAGTTTGATTTCAGGTAGGACAGAATCGAGATCAAGGAAGTTGAGACTAACTCAAACTCTTCCACCAAGGAAGAGTTG
>ML327185.1:0-35778 GCA_005239505.1 Nicotiana paniculata
ACTTATGCTTTCCTGCCTTACATACTCAGTACTTTATTCGTACTAACGTCCTTTTTATTTGTGAATGTTGCATGTCGTGCTGCAGGTCCTGATAGACAGGTAGACTCAGCTCCCCCACCACAGTAGGCTTCCCAGTTCAGCGGTTATATGCAAGATCCTTTCTCCGGACGTGACATCGTCTTGGTATGCATTTTTGTTATAGATATTATGGGTATGTTGGGGCCCTGTTCCGGCAATGTTACAGCACTTATGCTCTTTTAGAGGCTCATAGACAAGTGTCGACTCATGTATAATTTGGTATGCCTTGTTAGCTAATTTTTGTTGTATATTCTTTCGTGGCAGCGTTGTAGCTCGTACCTTATATGTAGTTTCTTAGCAGTCTTGTAATCTCATGTGATGTATGTTCATGCCATTATCTTTCATTGCTGGTTGTTCATGATCCATATCTACAATTTATATTGATCTCGTCGGCCCTTATAGATAATAAAGAAGGTTAGATAAAATGTACGTTGGTGTTCGACAAGTATGACCCGAGTGCTTGTCATTATCCTCCGGTTTGGATCGTGATATCAAGATATTAGTTTGATTGATATATTATGCAATTAGGCTATATTAAACTAATAACTAAAGAGTAATTAGTATAGAAACGAAAATATCACATCAAAATTTGAATTTAATTAATTAATAGATTTAATTTTTGAAATTACTGAATATTTTATAAAATAATATTAGAGGTAGAATAATGTCAAGTATTTTGAAGCTCTCTAAAGTAGAAAGACTGTCATGTACATTGAGAGTTTAAGAGCGATGGAATGTTACTCTTTTTGCTCGAGATGTTCAACTTGATGTTGTAGTTAAACAGTCCTTTGAGGAGGAGAATTGAAAATCTTCGTGGTTACCATATAGACAAACTATTTATCAATACATTAGTTCTCCACAAACTTTGTAGACAACCCCCCAAATCACACATCAACATATCATCATAGTTAGAAACGTCGAATTTATTAAATAGATCTAAATGCTTGTATATTACAAAGATCTAAAAACATGTAAATTGATGCTTCTACACTTCTAGGTACTATTAAATAGGTTAGACTCTCTCTATGAAAGGGCCACCAAGATTTCTAACCTATATTGGAGTCGTTTGGTGAGTTCGGAACGCGTAAAGGCTATTTTGGAGAGCTAAAGCTTCACTGGGATCGAGATAAATTAATATTTTGACCTAAATGTGGATAACTTTTTAAAAATAAAACTATATATATAAAAAATAAAAATAAATAAATATGCGTGTGTGTATTATTGTTGCCTTCTGTCAATAACTTTCTTCTGAAAATAATTGTATGTTAATATGTTCTGAAGAAATATATTCTTCAAAACCTAGCCTTGTTCATGTCTACATTCCTTTGTTGTCTATAACTTTCAAAACCTACCCTTCCCCTAAACGAAAGGCAAAACCATCAAATAAAGAAACCTAGTTTTCTTGGGAATTGTCGTTATAGACTTGTAGTAATCAATTAGAGATACGAAGCAATCCAACAAAGATCTCCACTCTGGTCCGCCACAAACTTTATCCAATGCATTCTGCATATGTCTACGGAACTTAATTGTGATAGGACGCTGCAGCCTGCAGTTACGTAAATCAACCCACGCATTATGTAGTCAAAATCATTTCCTTGAGGAATAATTGGGAACGAAACAGAAAGTTTTCAAATGTAATTTGAATAAAGCTCCGAAAAGAAAAGGTGTCAAAGAAGGAAGAAAATATTATTATATCAAATTTGTATACGTTTTAAATCAGGGAAGCCCGATTTTGGAGTCCAAGTTAGTACCCCGAGCCCAAGTTCGATTGAATCGAAGTCAGAGTCGAGTCTAGCTAAAAAGTACACACTTCGGGGGTCAAATCGAGGGCTGAATATGATCGACCTCGAAATAGTGTCGTTATGAATCTGTACCAAAATGAGCGGGAATTTCTTAACGGCACGAAGATCAAGGCGTAAATTCCGGAGCAGATCTGTATGAAATAGTACAAATCTGTACTAGGCTGTTACATAGCTGTCCCCAAAGGATTCTTTACTGTAAATAGTAATGTACCTTATTTAGGTTTTCCCCTCCTATATAAAGGGGACCCTAATCATTTGTAAAGATATCTAATCATTGGAAAATGATATATTCTCTACTTTTCGCTCATTGCTCATCAGAACTGTCCTTTAAACTTTATTATTTCTTATTGCTTTATTGTTCTTGATTTACCTCGAGGTCATTAAGCTCGAGATCGATACTGCTCAAGCAACATTAGTTTGATTCACTTATTCTTTTCATCATTACATTATACTTCTTGTCTATTAATTGGTATTGAACTGAATCACGTATCTTTAAAATCATAAACCAAATGTAATTGTTACTCGTATTTTCGAGGTAAATAGTTTAGCGTCCACCGTGGGGCTAAAGATAATAGTGATTATTTCAGTGCTAATTTTCTGATAATACACGTTATTCTTCACACTTTTTCTTGTCAGTGATTCTTTGTTTTCAGGCTAAAACATGTCGAACTCAGCAAACACACCAGTGCATGGTAATGACGGTCTCGGATTCCAAGGGAAAAATGATAATGCAACAGCTCAGGGGCCGGTGTACCACCACTTAACCCTGGGGTAGTGCCAGTTCCTAACCTAGTCGATGTTGGTTTACACATTGCTTTAAACGTCGACTTAGGCATTGGCATCGGAGGAAGCGTACGCGGAGAGGTTCAACCTAGTGGCCAAAGAACACATGGTCGAGGAGATGGAAAGGTCAGCCTCTAAGTGATTTTCGAAATGTTACAAGCGCAACAGATGGTTATCGCTCAGTTGCAAAGTCAGCAAAAGACTCCGAGCGTGGTGGGACCGGAAATTACTCACTGTGCCGAGCCAATCCTGGAGAGGTCGAGTAATAATGGATCGGGGGGCTGACCCCACAATCATGAAAATGTTCGAAGAACTCACAAAGAGGATCGAGTCAGGAGAGAAACGGATCAAGGATAGTGATAAAAAGGTGAAAACGTACAACTCGAGGGTCGACCAAATACCGGGAGCGCCTCCAATTTTGAAAGGACTAGTTTCTAAAAAGTTTGTGCAAAAACCTTTCCTCCCGAGTGCAACCCCGAAGCCTATTCCAAAGAAGTTTCGCATGACGGACATACCCAAATACAATGGGACCACCGATCCCAAGGAACACATCACTACATACACTTGTGGTATAAAGGGAAATGACTTGGAGGACGACGAGATCGAGTCCGGTCTACTGAAAAAATTTGGAGAAACTTTGTCCAAAGGTGCGATGATTTGGTACCACAACCTGCCCCCGAACTCTATCGATTCATTCGCCATGTTGGCGGATTCATTTGTGAAAGCACATGCTGGAGCTACAAAAGTCGCAATAAGGAAATCAGACGTTTTCGAAATTAAACAAAGGAACAACGAGATGTTAAGGGAGTTCGTATCCTGATTTAAAATGGAACGAATGAAGATACCACCAGTCTCCGATGACTGGGCTGTTCAAGATTTCACTCAGGGACTAAATGAGCAGAGCTCGATAGCGTCAAAACAATTAAAATAGAACTTGATTGAGTATCCCGTCGTGACTTTGGCGGATGTGCATAAGTGATATCAGTCGAAGATCAGGGTCGAGGACGACCAGTTGGGAGCCCCGTCGGGTTCGGTTTATCCAAGTAGATTGGCAACAAAAGATTCGAGAGACGCAAATAGGGATCCAAGACCGAACAAAGAAAGGTATCAACGATATGCCGTAGAGCGAAGGAACAGTTCGAGGCGTAATATACCTCGAAATAATCAAAGAGTAGATCGAGGACTGAATTCTCGGGGACTCATGAATAAGACTGGGTTCGATAGGCATTCGGGACCGGCGGAGGCACCTCGATTATCAGAGTACAATTTTAGCATCGATGCCTCGGGGATCGTTTCAGCCATTGGAAGGATTAGGGATACCAGATGGCCTAAACCCATACAAACTGACCCTTCTCAGAGGAATCCCAACTTAATGTGTAAATATCACGGTACACACGGGAACATGACCGAGGATTGCAGACAACTAAGAGAGAAGGTAGCCCGATTATTTAATGAGGGGCATATTCGAGAATTCCTTAGCGACAGAGGCAAGAACCATTTCAAGGAAAGAGACGCCAATAGAAAGAATGAACTAGAAGATCCTCAACATTTTATTCATATGATCATCGGCGGAGTCGATGTCCGGTAGGGATCCGTGTTCAAATGTACCAAAGTGTCAATCACAAGGGAGAAGCGGACTCGGGACTACATGCCCAAGGAAACACTTACATTCAGTGAAGAAGACACCGAGGGCCTATCTCAGCCACACAATGATGCACTGGTAATTTCTATTCTTTTAAATAAAGTTCAAGTTAAACGTGTTCTTGTGGATCTAGGTAGCTCGGCGAACATAATCAGGTCGAGGGTCGTAGAGCAGCTCGGGCTTCTTGAACAAATCATCTTGGATATTGAGTGTTGAATGGCTTTAACATGGCAAGCAAAACAACGAAGGGGGAAATCATCCTCCCGGTGAACGTGGTCGGGACTATACAGGATACGAAGTTTCATGTCATCGAAGGTGACATGAGGTATAATGCTTTGCTTGGAAGGCTGTGTAAACATAGCATGAGGGCAATGTCGTCAACCCTTCATCAAATGATGAAGTTACCAACAAAAGACGGCGTAAAAATGGTGTATGGAGAGCAACACGCTGCAAAGGAGATGTTTGCAGTCCATGACTTAACACCAGTATCAACGACCTCCACATCGAAAAAGTTGAGCATCAAGGTCAAACAGGTAGCCAAATAGCAATCACAGTCCATATCCTCGACTAAGCCCGAGGAACAGATGATCGAAGATGAAGAAGAGGACTTCCTCGCCCCTAGAGCTTTCATCGCCCCCGAAGAATCGGATGCGAAAAAGTCCACGATCGAGGAACTAGAGCAGGTGATATTGATCGAGCATCTACCGGAATGGAAGGTATACCTGGGGATGAGATTAACCCTTGAACTCAGGAAAAAACTCATTAAATTCATTATAGATATCATTGATTGCTTTGTTTGGTCCAACTTAGATATGACAGTGATCCCACCGAATATAACCACCCACCGACTGAATGTCGATCCCAGATTTAAACCAGTGAAGCAAAAGAGAAGACCACAGTCCGAGATGAAGCACACCTTCATAAAGGACGAGGTAACTAAGATTCTCAAAATAGGGTCCATTAGGGAAGTAAAATACACCGAGTGGCTAGCTAATGTAGTAGTAGTCCCTAAAAAAGGAAACAAACTTAGAATGTGTGTAGACTACAACGATTTGAACAAGGCATGACCTAAAGACTCTTTCCCACTGCCTAAAATCGATCGTTTGATCGACACCACGGACAGCCACGAGATTCTTACTTTTCTCGATGCCTACTCCGGGTACAATCAAATTAAAATGAACCCGAAGGACCAGGAAAAGACTTCATTTATCACGAAGTATGGAACATATTGCTACAATGTAATGCCCTTCGCGCTAAAAAATGCAAGGGCTACATACCAACGCTTAATTAATAAGATGTTCGAACAACAAATAGGCTAATCTATGGAAATTTATATTGATGACATGCTAGTTAAGTCCCTGCGCGCAGGGGACCATTTGACTCATTTGCAGGCAACGTTCGAGATCTTAAGAAAATATAACATGAAACTCAACCCCGAGAAATACGCTTTCGGAGTAGGCTCAGACAAGTTCTTGAGTTTCATGGTATCAAATAGGGGGATCGAGATCAACCCCGACAAAATTAAAGCGATCGAGGAAATCACCATCGTGAACAATGTGAAGGTCGTACAACGGCTAACCGGGCGGATAGCTGCCTTGGGCAGATTTATCTCGAGGTCATCCGACCGGAGTCACCAATTCTTCTCCCTACTCAAAAAGAAGAATGACTTCGCATGGACTCCGGAATGTCAGCAAGCGTTGAAGGAGTTCAAGCGGTACTTATCGAGCCCACCCCTTCTTCACACTCCAAAGTAAGGCGAAAAACTTTATTTATACTTGGTCGTGTCCGAGGTAGCGGTGAGTGGTGTGCTGGTTCGAGAAGAACAAGGTACACAATTTCCTTTTTATTATGTAAGTCGAACCTTAGGAGATGCTGAAACCAGGTATTCACATTTAGAAAAGTTAGCACTTGCACTGATAAGCGCATCTAGAAAACTAAAACAATATATTCAATGTCACCCCATATGAATGTTGACTACATACCCACTTCGAAATATCTTACATAAGCCCGAGTTGTCGGCCCGATTGGCCAAGTGGGCCATCGAACTTGGAGGGTATGATATCGAATATCAAACCCCAACGAACATGAAGTCCCAAATTTTGGTAGACTTCGTGGCAGATTTTACACCTGCCCTCGTACCTGAGGTAAAAAAGGAACTTCTAATAAAGTCGGGTACATCCTCGAGGGTATGGAACCTCTTCACAGACGGTGACTCGAACGTGAAAGGGTCCGGGCTCGGTATTGTTTTAAAACCGCCCATGGGTAATATCATTAGACAATCTATCAAAACTCCTAGATTAACTAAAAATGAGGCCGAGTATGAGGCCATGATTGCAGGTCTCGAACTAGCCAAAAGCCTAGGGAGCAAAGGTCATCGAGGCCAAGTGTGACTTTATTTTAGTTGTAAACTAAGTAAACAAAAGATTCAAGTTCGAGAAGATAGAATGCAAAGGTACTTAGACAAACTTCAAGTAACATTGCACCGCTTCAAAGAATGGACACCAGACCATGTACCTCGAGTACAGAATAGTGAGGCCGATGCACTTGCGAATTTGGGGTCATCGGTCGAGGAAATGATATTGTCCTGAGGACTGTTGTCCAATTGTCGAGGTCCGTGGTCGAGGAAGGCCATGCAAATATTAATTCGACAAGTTTAACGTGGGATTGGAGGAATAAATACGTCGAATACTTAAAGCACGGAAAGCTCCCCTCGAACCCAAAGGAGTCGAGAGCCTTACGAACCAAAGCAGCTCGATTCTTGCTTGATGAAAATGGAACATTGTACATAAGAAACTTCAATAGACCACTGGCAGTATGCTTAGGACCAGGAGACACCGATTATGTATTACGAGAAATCCACGAGGGCACTTGTGGGAACCACTCTAGCGCAGACTCTTTGGTTTGCAAGGTATTAGAGCTGGATACTATGGCGCCGACTCTTTGGTTCACAAGGTAATTAGAGTTTGATATTACTGGGATAGCATGGAAAAATATATTAAGGAGTTCGTTCGACCATGTGACAAATGCCAAAGGTTTGCACCGATGATCCATCAGCCCGGTGAAGAACTCCATTCAGTCCTATCTCCGTGGCTATTCATGAAATGGGGGATGGACATCATCAGCCCCCTACCAACGACAGCGGGTAAATCTAAGTTCATTTATTTTTGACTGACTACTTTTCAAAATGGGTAGAAGCACATGCCTTCGAGAAAATAAGAGAGAAATAAGTCATTAACTTCATATGGGACCACATTATGTGTCGGTTTGAGATACCCGCCGAAATAGTATATGACAACGGGAAATAGTTTGTCGGCAGCAAAGTGACAAAGTTCTTCAAAGACCATAAAATCAAAAGGGTTCTATCAACTCCCTATCACCCAAGTGCAAATGGCCAGACCAAGTCCACAAACAAAACTATCATTCAAAACTTGAAGAAGAGATTGAATGATGCTAAAGGAAAATGGAGAGAAGTGTTGCCTTAGGTGCTGTGTGCGTATTGAGCAATTTCAAAGTCAAGCACGGGGGAAACCCAATTCTCTTTGGTGTATGGGTCTGAAGCATTGATTCCGGTCGAGGTCGGGGAACCTAGCGTCAGGTTTCAGCATACTACCGAGAATTCGAACCACAAGGCTATGAACACTTGTCTCGAACTACTAGATGAAAAAGGGAAGCTAGGCCCCAATTGGGAAGGACTGTACCGAGTCATCGGATTCATAGGGAAGGGATCCTACAAATTTAGCACAGTGAAAGGTGAGCAACTACCAAAATTGGAATGTATCACTACTCAAAAAATATTATTGCTAGGGTATGACCTCCTGCCTTTTATTTCCATTTATATTTAAGACTAACTCCTTTCCGGTGTTCGATCGAAGGCTTCGAGGCATCCTTCATCTCGAAGACCTTAGGTTTTAAAGCATGTGTTTCACTCTTTTCCCCTTAGATCGGGTTTTATCCCAAATGTGTTTTTCCGGCAAGGTTTTTAACGATGCAACATTTATATACTACCTAAGGAGAACTCAACAAGCATTCAAGGCTTCTTTCCAATCCACCTCGAATACTGGGGGCATCACCCTCGGAGGTTGTATTTTCAAGGAAAATACTTCACAGCAAAGAGGGCCTTGATAGGGGAACTTTGTAATGGGCCAAACGATCAAATGAACCATGTCCATGTAGAATAGTCGAGCCTCCGACGACATAATATGTACGCATGTATCAATTATTCAAAGAAGCATTTTTTTCTATATCAAAATACTTTGTCTCAAGAAAGTCTACCGTTATACGAGCTTCATACTTATAATTCTACGAGAAATGGCTCAAAAGCCAAAGCACAAACGCACCCCAAAAATTCGGGGACTGTCATCGACAGTCAACACATCCGAATCATCAAAAATTCGAACTCATAAGACCTCTAAGAGGCATACCCTTGATATAAAGTCCAAGGCCACCATACTCGAAGACTAACCTTTCAAACAAGTTCAAAAGGTTATCGGGAAACAAGTCCAAGAGACATACCCGATGGCTACGGCAATATTAAATACTACGGTAATATTAAATACTACGGTCACATGAAAAGACTATGGCCGGAATAATGCGGGTCGAAGAATTCCGACTTCCACCATAAAATTAAAGGCCTTCAAACACTTTGAAAAACCGGTTAAATCAGGCTACCCTCGGCCAAAGCAAATGATAAAGGGCTTCAATAAAACAAGTCTTCGAATAATGTAGAGGCTTTGATAACATCATCCTTCGAAAAAACCTCAAGAGGTAGTCAGTTATCGTTACACAACAAATTACAAACGAGGTTCCAATCGATCGAACCTTCGAAAAACCCAACGAGTTCAAAAACACACAGGCTAAGGCATACCAAAATTTTCTCTAAGCCTTTTAGCCGAAAAGAGGGAAAAATTATAGCCTCTATAGAGGCCGAATTGGCCCGACCTAAAAGAGCCTAAGGGCCGATATTAAAGAGCATAAGGGCCGAAGCATATGGAATTCGATACCTTACTCTCACTCAGCTCGGACTCAAGAGTTCCATCACCCTGAGCTCGCGTCAAACCAACTTAAAGCTTAGCTCGAGGATAAAACCTTAAGAAGTATTCTATCAATAAACCTAAGGTTTTATCTTACCCCGAATTTGAACCGATGCTTACCCAATTATTGAAAGATATAACATCAAAAGTCAATTCTGCATACAACAAAAACAAAGCAAATTTTTTAGAAAATCGAAGACTAAGAAAACAATCAAGGAAACTCCTTATTTTTATATATACAAAGGGTGTTACAAAGGAGTTAAACAAAACAAAAAAAGAAGAGTACAAAAAGATAGAAAAAAGTTCCTATCTACACCGGGGGGACATCCGGGCCAGTGTCTTCTCTCGGATTTGTCTCTCCCTTAGGGCCAGCCTCTTCCCCGGGAGTAGCCTCTTCTTCGATCTCCTATTCACCTCCGGACCCACCTTGGTCCTCTTCAACATCATCATCACCATCAGAGGTGAGAACGAATATGGCATCAACTTCATATGCCTTATCCTGTTTTATCTCTTCGGAGAGATTGAAGCCCCTGGCATGAATCTCTTCGAGATTTTCCCTCCGAGGTAGGCACCAGGCGTAGTCATTACTTAGCTTTTCCCGAGCATCAGCTTCTCTCAGCTCTATTTGATCAGCTGCAATATCCTTCAAATACACGACGACCGTTCTGTCAGTCGTGATCTGTATCTTCTTGGCTTCGGCCCGGGCTTCCGTAGCTTCGGCCTTGGCCTTTGCAAGGCCGGCCTCGAGCTCAAAAATTTTGCCAGCCTGGATCAAACTTCTCTCTTGGGTGTTCCGAAGCTGGATCTCGATGGTAGATACTCTCTCCAGTGCAGTTTCTTTCGCTGCAACCAGGATGTCAATCTTCTCTTTCCATTTATTATACTCGGCGTTGACCTGGTAGACCTCGCCTCGAAGCCGCTCCAGCATCTCCACCTTTTGCTGCAACTGAGACATTGAAGTGTTATCATCCGAAGATGGGAGAGGAAGCCCGTATTCTTTCAAAATAATAGTTACCTGCTTCTCCATTTCATCCTCATATTCATGAGCCTTGGCCAATTCCGACCGAAGGTTTTTCAACTCTTTCTCCTTTTTATCGCAAAGGAGTCTTAGGGCTTTCTCTTCGCCCAACGACTTGTGCAGCTCAACCTCACATTGACCTTGCTCGGCCTTAAATTTTTTGAATGCCTACAGAGAAGAAAGGAATGATCACCTAAGCAAAGGAGGAAATTGTAACATTAAGGAAATTGCAACGTTACTAAAACTTACACTGGAGAAAAGACGTCAGGCCTCTTCAAAGGTAGAGTTGCATCAGCAAGATCGGTTTCATCAAACTCGGCAAAGAAACCCTGGAAAGGGTCATCTTCACTTGGGACTCCGCCTAACTCGGGCATCTTCAGGTTTCGAGCATCCCTAATAGTGTCCTCGGAATAGGCAGGAAGCGATGGGGAATGACCTACTGTCACAGCCTCGGGGGGATCCCCCGAGGCGCTCTAATCGGGCTCAGGATCTCCAGAATTTATTCCTTTTTCAGTGCTACTAGAAGATTAGTAAACGACCACAACGTCAGGAGGCGCGGGTCCCTCGTCCTTCTTCTCTTTGGAAGTCCCTTCTTCGCATATAGGGGCTTTGGTTTCAATAGGTTAGGCAACCTTGGTGGATTTTCTAGCTCGGGCCACCAAAGACGAACCATCCACATCGTCGTCTTCATCATCCATAAGCTGATGGACAGGGTCTATGTCCAAATTAATAACGACGCCCTTCTTGCGCCTCCGAGCGGGCTACGCCTTGTTCGGGGTATCCGCGGACTTCAAAGGCCTTTTCCTATTATTGTCCTTTTTTGGCTTTGAAATTGGAGACTCAATATCTACCCCGGGAGGGGCCGGACTCATCTCATAAAACTCTCCTATGCCTGCAACAATAAAGTTAAGTCCTAAGAAGAGAAGCATTCTTAATAAGTAAGAGAATATCGAAACACAAATCGTGGTGTTTTTCTTCCCACATGCCCTTCGACAAGTCTCTCCACTTGCGTTTTTCGTACAATGAGGTGGTGTCTAGCTTACGAACCCAGTCCTCAAGGTCGAGGATCGCATTGGGCATCCACGAGACTGCTGTGGAAAAAGGAAAAGAATATTACGCAAAGCTTAGCAAAAACTATGGAAAAAACTAAGGAAAAGGGTTCCAGTCACATTCAAAGTTCTATTTGTCGGGGAACGATATGTGTTCCTCGGGAATGACATCGATGGTCCTCACCCGGATGAACCGACTCATCCAACCTTGATCTCTGTCTTTTTCATTACAGGCAAAGAAGGATTTGGTCGATCGGCGTTGAAGTTTGATCCAACCTCGAAAAAGCTGAGGTTGGTATAAGCGGATGAGATGGCTAAGGGTAAACTCGAGCCCCTCGGCCTTGCCGACAAAGAACCTTAGCATTATTACTATCCGCCAAAAGGATGGATGAATTTGGCCCAGGGTGACTTAGTATCTTCTGCAAAACTTGAGCACGATTGGGCCGAGAGGACCCAAAGTAAAGGGATAAGTGTACACACTTAAGAACCTCTTTACGTAAGTAGTGATATCTTCATCACGAGAAGGGATCTGTACCACGACCTTCTCTTCCCAACCACACTCTCTTCTCACAACTCGAGGTGTTTTCTTGCAATCGAACATATGTACCTCGAAGTATGTTCGCGGCGGCCAGGGACATCGGGAGGATTCTCGACCGTAAAGTCCTTTTTTAAGGAACAACCACCCGGTACAATCTCGTGGAGCACCGGCGGTTTGCCGCCGATCGGACGAGAGGAAGTTCTTTCTTTTTGAGGAACGGATTTGGAAGTTTTTACCATCGATTTTAGATGAAGAAGGACGAAGTAAGTAAGTCTTGGCGGTTTTAGGGTTGATAAGGCGAAAGAACTAGTGGCGGAAGTGGAGAAGTTAGAAAGAAATAAGGAGTTTCAAGTAAAGGTGAAAGCCCTTAATGAGGAAGATAACCGATAATATATAGAGAAAGTCGGCATATGTTCAATGATTCTAGTGACCAACCGGCACTGACATGCGTTTAATGTTTTGGGGCAGAAAATTGATGGGACGCTTCAGTCACTTCAACACTTACATCATGGGCATGATGTCATCATCGGGACTTCAGAAATTCAAAGATTCAAATTGTTTCTTGTCATTTCATTCTAAGAACGTGGGTACTATCTGTTTTGTATACAGTCAAAATCAGGGGAGCCCGATTTCGGAGTCCAAATTAGTTCCCCGATCCCGAGTTCGAATGAATCGAAGTCGGAGTCAAGTGTAGCTACAAAGTGCACACTTCGGGGATCAAATCGAGGGCTGAACATGATCTACCTTGAAATAGTTCCGTTATGAATCTGTACCAAAATGAGCGTGAATTTCTTAATGACACGAAGATTAAGGCATAAATTCCGGAGCAGATTTGTACGAATTAGTACAAATCCGTACTAGGTGGTTACACAACTGTCCCCAATATGATTCTCTACTATAAATAGTAATGTACCTTATTTAGGGTTTCCCCTCCTATTTAAGGGGGACCCCAATCATTTGTAAAGATATCTAATCATTGGCAAAGAATGTACTCTCTATTTTTCGCTCATTGCTTATCAGAACTGTCCTTTAAACTTTATTATTTCTTCTTGCTTTACTGTTCTTGATTTACCTCGTGGTTATTAAGCTTGAGATCGATACTTCTCAAGCAACATTGGTTTGGTTCATTTATTCCTTTCATAATTACATTATACTTCTTGTTTATTAATTGGTATTAAAGTGAATCACGTATCTTTAAAATCACAAACCAATTTTAATTGTTACCCGTATTTTTGAGGTAAACAAATTACTTTTGATTCTTTTGGTCTGTTGCAAATTCCCTTTTAGAATTGTATGAACCAAAATTTGTATATATATTTTATACAATTAAATTTGTAGAGGAAAGGGATAATGTAAGTCAATATTAATATCCAAATGACAGATCTAGTGTGCTTATGATGTGTACCAAATATATGATGTTAGATAATAATATCATCGAGTAATGATGGAGTAATAACAATTTAAGAATGCGAAATATAGCAAAAAATAACAATAAATGATATTTAAATAATAAATGGAACAAGGTTTACTCGACAAGGGTGAGATTTTTCACTGATCCTTCTGACGCTGATGGATAGTGATGAGCATTTGAATATTCCAATTCTTCTTGGGTCAGGAGAGAGATAGAAAAATAGGTGTAAAGGTAAACTTTGTATGTATTCAATAAAGAGAGAATCTTCAGAGTTCAATGTTGTTCTTTACAAAAATGTTCAATCCCCTTGTCTAGAACTACATCTCTTCCTATTTATAAGGGTACATGGGCCTCAAAATATTACATAGTACAACATAGAGGAGTATTCTCTAGGATATTCTCTAAGAAATATCGTTAAAATATTTGTTACTGTACATCAAGGATGGATTCTCGTCCTCGTCCTCTTCCCCGTCTTCGTCTTCTATTAAGCCACCTCGACCTCGACGACAATTTGCCTTCTTTATATGACCTCGACCTTTTGATATGTCGTAATGCCAATATAATGCAGCCTTTTAAGGCTTTTGTATCTGTTGACCAGGTCAAATACGTGACATAATTTTTTCATCCATACAGTTATTCCACCCGCTTATCGAGGACGTCCTCGTGGACAGGTTTGGCAAGTGGATAATAATGATCGTGGTCGTCTTAAAAGACAGACAACGTAGCGATTCGAGAGTCATATATTTCAAACCCTTAATCTTCCCGGGTGACCTCAGGAACAAGCCTGTCATGGATGGGAAATGATGTAATAATGTCATTCGTCATGATGACTCATGTTCCTGATACGTCCCGTCACTACACGTGCGGCCTTCTCATTGGTTTCCCCATTTTGATTTGGTTGTAATCATGACGAGTCATTTCAGACTCGGTGTTTCTTCTCTATAAAGGGGGGGTGATTACCATTATTCGAGCTTTACCTTCACTATTGTTATTAGAATTGCCTCTGCATTCCTTTGCTTCTCTTGCTTATTGTTCTCTGACTTTTCTTCCCATTTTCTCGGCTCTTTTCCTCTAACATTCTTCAAATTTTATAATCATGTCACACTTACATTCTGATGCCAATGAAGAGATTGTCATTCCACTGGTTGTTGTGGTCTCTATTAGTGGAGGAGACGTGATCTTTGCCGTTGAAGTGGAGGTTCTTCCTTCTATGGAAGATATTGTCCCTTACAACCCCGACGCAGAAACCGAATTTTCATCGGCCACTAGAGGTGGTGCTTGAGGTTTTTTTATCGTCTTTGACAGCCAAACGCTTGGCGGAGTTCAAGGCCAAGTATTGCCTCCCTGATCAAGTGGAGCTAGATGCATGCCATTCCTTAGAAAATGAGGGGATTTCATAAACACACCAATTTCATTATCATTAGTTACTCCTTTTATAATTCCCAAAATACATTACACATTCATAGTTTAGAAGTGAAAACTTGTGATACTACAATATTTCTAGTTTGACTTTCAAAAATCAAGATACAACCCATACTATGTCTACGGAGCCTCTAACTAATACAAAAGAGTAACATGAAGGTGCCAGCGATAAAGACCTGTCTATACCTCAAAACACTATACATAAAGAACAAAAGATACAATACCCCGAGATGAAGTGGGGCTCACCAAGTCAGTTGAGAAGAGAGTGTACCGCTATCACTGGTTGATTCCGCCTGCTGCGGAACCAACTCCATCAATTAAAGATATAGCGACCCCGACAAAAAGGACGTTAGTACATATGGAATAGTTCTAGTATGTAAGATTAAACACCCTCTCAATGAATCAAGTAATACTACAATGAGGAAGAAACGTAGAATCAAAGAGAGCCTCAGACAATATTAAAGTGCCGATTTAAGAGACGATAATTTTTAGAGTGAATATCAACATATTTAAGTTGGGATATCTTTAGCACAGATATACCGTCGTGTTTTTAGCATGGAGGTCGACCTCGCCTGATCGGCTAAGGCGTCTTAGCCAAAGACATCCAATAACAATGCCACCATGTGCATGACATGGCGTCTGATCTTGGCCTAATTGACTAAGCCGTCTCATGATAAGCGGGGATTTTGACTACTTATTAGCACTTGTTAGCTTTCGTTTTAGTCCAATAGTATTTAATTGTATTCCCAAAAACTAATTAAATATGCTAAATTGCAGGAGTACTGGAAAATGAGTCACTATGACGAAATCCAACTCAAGAAGGAGTGATCTGAACAAGGGCAAAAATCAGGCACAGAAGCTCAAGTGCTGACATCTGCGGTCGCAAAATGTGAAGGAAATCTAGTAGAGTCTCAGTGCAAAGTGCGGACCGCATAATTATTGTACGGCAGCAAAAGCTATGCAAGAGACGAAGTTCAAAGAGTCTCACTTCAATCTCAAAAAGAAATTCGGACCGCACAATCGCAAAAATCAGCTATGCGACCACACTCGGGAAATGTGTGGTCCGCAGAAGAGCCCTGTGCGGCCGCACCAAGAATTGTGCGGACCGCAGGACATAAGGGATGCGTCTGCAATCCAGAATTGTGCGGCCGCAGAGTCAACTCCTATGAAGAACTGAAGAGAAGTGCGGACCACACGTGGAATTGTGCGGTCACAGAACCTCTGAAAGGGCATTTTTGTCCGAAAATTCCAGCTTTGTATAAATAGACTACTTTCCATGCCTCTTTAGGCAACTTTAGCTTACTTTGGTGATTTAACATTGGATTTTGATCTTTTAATCTTGCAATATGATTTTTATCATTATTTCTTCTCTATTTTCTTCTTTACCCATTAGGAGTAATTAGATTTTTAGCTAGGGTTGTGACCCAAACCTAGTATGTAAACCTAATGGGTATTTGATTTAGGGCTTGTTTATGGTTGGGTGTTTATTATTTAGCATTGTCCTGCTTTTAATTGTAGAACTAATGGTTGCAAATATTAGTTCATGCCTACTTGACTTGGTCTCCACTTGAGAAAGAGAGACTTAGTCTAGGAAAACTTGTCTAACAAGAATTTGGGATAAAATCAAGAGATTGATACTCCCAATTAAAGGGTTGAACCTAGAGATAGTAATAACCGACTTGAGAATTTTATCAACTGTTTTATACAAGACCCATTTGGACTTGAGAAAGCCAAATTGGGAAAAACCACACTCTTACCAAGAGGCATTGAGTGGGTATTTGAGTGTTGATAGCTATAAAACACCCCGACTAATAAAACAAACTGTAAAGTTTACAACCTGTTAGGCAAACACCTAGGTGAAGGTCATAGCCCCAGGCCTTTTTATATATTTGAAAAACATCCAAAAACAATATTCTCTAGTTTTATATCTTAGAATTGTAATCCTTAGTGTAATTTTAGAAGTACAAACGAAACAATGTATGTAGAAGTGAAATTTAGATACATCATGTGCTCTATACAAATATATACTACTAATTCCCCTCTCAGATCCATGTGGATTCGATCCCGACTCCTTGTTGAATATTATTACTGCAATCGGCTGTTTCATAACATCGAATAGAGGTGTGACTTGGACGAGATCAATTTTTGGCGTCGTTGCCGGAGAGATAAAAACAAATTTAGCTATATATTTGATTTTGTGTGTGAATTGTCTTATTTTCATTCCGTTTTACTAATCTTTTTGGGTGAAACAATTGTAGGTGAAACAATGGTTCTCAACAACAATGATCCTCTCGGAAACATGCCATTGAGGGATGTGGACATGGAATATGACCAAGTTGAGGAGGTTCCTCTTGAACCTCAAGAAAATAGACGAGGCCGACATCCTCAAGATAATGTTCCCGTTCCACCCCCAACTCCACCAATAGCGGCTCCACACTGAGTGTTGCCGAATGAAGGGTATGAAAGTGCCATAGTCCCGCCAACATTAGGGAGGGAAACTTTCAAATCACAAATATGATGCTCAATTGGGATTCTTCACCGGGGCTCCGTATCAAAATGCGTACAAATACTTGAAGGAGTTTGTGGACACTTGCTGGGGGAGTAAATAAACAAACGTCTATGAGGATTATTTAAGGCTGAGGCTATTTCTTTTCTCTCTATGGGGAAATCCATGGATTTGTTAGAAATCTTGCCAAACCATTCCATCCGTACATGGGATGAATTTGTAGAGAAATTTGTTTCCAAGTTCTTTTCTCTTGGGCATATGGCTACTCTTACAGACAAGATTCTAGCATTCAAACAAGAACCCAATGAGCCTTTGCATGAGATAATAGAGAGGTACCGAACTATGGTGAAAGAGTGCCCAAACAATGACGTGGCGGAGGCTATGGTTCAACAAACTTTCTATAGCGAGATCACTACTATCAATCAATGCGTGGTCAACCAACTCGCCGATGGAAATTTCATGTCAACGCCATATGCGGAAGCTTGTGAGATCTTAGATGAAATGGCAGATACTTTATCAGCATGGCAAAGTAGAGTAAATTTTCCTCAAGGTGATCCAAACATGATTCACCTACATAAAGAATTGCATGATCATGGGCAAGCAATTGCCGAGTTGACCACCACAATGAATCAATTAGCCAAGGCTCAACTTTAACAAATGCAAGGTACTAAGCAAGTCAATGCAATGGAGGGAATTAATATGATGGTAAAAAAGAGAAGGCAAAAGGGTTCTCAAGTGCAAAATCGTACGGAACATTATGTGTAAGAAGATAGTGGGTTTGATAAAGATGAATCTTACAATGAACAAGAGGATGAAGTAAAATATGTGAAAAACTTCAAAGGGAAAAGAAACAACTCTCAAGGCCCGAATCAACAACAATGGAGACCTCATGGTAATCAAGGGAATTGGAATTCTAGCAACCAAGGCAATTAAAATGGTGGTAACAATCAAGGGAATTGGAACAATCAAGGAAATTGGAATGGTCAAAAATTACCAAGGCAATTGGAGTGGAAATAGCCAAGGATATTGGGGAGGAAACAACTAAGGGGATGGAACAATAACCAAGGAAATCAAGGGTCGGGCTTTCAAAGGCCCACGATGTATCAACAACCGAGCAACCCGCCTCCTTATCCTTCCCATGGTCCAAGCTCTTCCAACAATGAGATGGGGCGAATTGAGAGCATGTTCATACAAATGATGGAGAAGAATGCCGAATTCGATGCTCAACTAGCCTCTCACAACACTTCAATTCGCAATTTGGAAGTTCAGTTGGGGAAAATCTCGCAAGCTTTAAACACTCTTCCTAAGGGGGCACTACCAAGTGACACGGTGGTGAACCCAAAGGGTGGGAACAACACGAGACATGTCATGGCTGTTACTACAAGGAGTGGAAATAGTGGGGATGCACCCACCTCAAGTCAAAGGAAAATTATGGATGATGAGCAAGTGATACATGAAGATGAGATCCCGAACAATGTGGTGCAAGCAAATGATATAGTATGCATTGATATTGATGACAATGTTGTTACACCCCATATTTTCGTACATGAAAGTACGCCATAAATAAATTGATGGAAGCTCGGAAATGAGATGTTACATACCGTATTTTTGTATATTAAAGTTTCGTCGTAAGTTAATCGACGTAAGTTCGGGAATGAGATTATTTTGAGATTATAAGCATTATGCTATTTCAAACAAGTGATGGGTAAAGTTCGTGAAGGTGAGAGGGTAAGAAAGTTGAAGAAAGTGAACTTTTTCGAAGTTTGGCAATTTGGGATAAAATATGACCCTAGCTAAAATACCCGGTATTTATGGACTAGTGCCATACAAGGTACCACACGATCATGATAGTAAGGTGTATAAGGTATGTTAAAATTGAGTAAGTATTTTAAGTAATTTGAGATAATCCGTAATTATGTGAATTATTGATAATGGGGGAATTAACAAGTTAATTAATAATTAATGGTTAATTGATTTAAGTCTTTGGATAAACACAAATCCAAAAAAATGTGGCAGCCCCTACATGAGTCATTATGTGACTCTTACATAACCTTGCAAGGTGTCAACCCTTAAAGAAATTACTAAGGAGTGACTTCTTAAAAATTCAAGGTTTGGGGATTATTCAAAAGGAGATGAAATTCATAAATAGCCATAAAGAATCTCAAAATTGTGGCATCATCAAGTATCTTACAAAGTGGAAATCAATTCACAACTACTAGTGTTATTCCTGCAATTACCTACAACTTAGAAAATCACGTATAAAAATCATCATACGACTTCCAATCTTCCAGAACTTCAAGAACCCTTCCCCTGAAGTTTTCTCAATTTCAATTTTGGAGTATTAGTAGGGCCATAGCACCAGAAAAGAAGAATCTTAACTACACCATATTTTGTACCACGTGAATAAAATAGGGAATGAAATTCATTCAATTTTGCATACAGAATTTGTTACCAAAAATTCATACGAGATTTCATAAGATAATAGCAACGGTATTTTGCGATTCGGAGAGACCACGATGCAACCTTTTCCAAGAATATCATACGAATTTTCCCTACTCCAGGTATGTTAAGGATAAGACCTTCTTTCATTTTGGCATGATCTCGTAATTACATGATTTTGATAACGAGGCATAAAGAAAAATTCATATCCTGGAATTTACATATATTTTTCTAGTTTTGTAAGTTACAGTATTCTCCTTATCGGGACTCATATTCAAATTGAATATTTCCTTCTTCCAGTCAAGAGAGAAGAGAGTCTATATATACAGTATTAAAGTATTTTCATTACCATCGAGCAATAATTGATGGGCAGGTCCCTATTGGGCAATCTCTGATCAGATGGTAAATTATATACTGAGCCTACTGTGGCCGAACATCTATGAGCGAGCCTAGTTGGTCGAGATACAGAGCCTAGTACGGCCGAGCGCCTATGAGCAAGCCTACTACGAAAGAGCATATATATATATATATATATATATATATATATATATATATATATATATATATATATATATATATATAGNGACAACTACTTTACTTGCTATATTGAGAGAGTTGAGTCAGTATCAGCAGGTAAGCATATCTTCAGATTTTCTTTGACTTCCAGCTACTTGCAGTTATTATATTATCAATTCAGTTTCAGCTTTCAATATATTGCCTTACATACTCAGTACATTATTTCGTATTGACGCCCCTTTTCTGGGGGCACTGCATTTCATGCATGCATGTTCAAACAGACAGACGTGTAGGCCTCCTCATTAAGTGTTGCCCGAGTTCAGCTTGATCGGTAAGTTCCATGCTTACGGAGTTGCCGGGTCTAGAGATTTATGTACATCTTATACATATATATATATATATATATATATATATATATATATATGAGTAAACTGTGGCCCTGTACCGATCACAGTATATCCATCAGTAGAGGCTTGTAGACATATCCTGTCAGTTAGTGCAATATGTTGGGCTTGTAGGCCTTTTATGTATATTTTGTTGGTTTGCCAGCTGTAGTAGTTATGCCGGAATTGTCGACCCAACATTATATTAATGTATAGTCAGCATTTGCAATTGACTTGCAATGTGGCCCATGGAAAAAGTATGACATTATATGTTCAGAGTCCCTTAGTCGCAAGTTAGTAAGCAAGGGTAGGTGAGGCACCAGGTGCCGGTCTCGCTCCCCAGGTTCGGGGCGTAACAAAGTGGTATCAGAGCAGTTATGTCCTAGGCTGTCTACAAGTCATTTCTAGTAGAGTATTGTTTATGGGTGTGTCATGCACCACACTTATAAGCAGGAGGCTACAGGGTAATTAGGACTGTCACTCTTTCTTCTTACTCTAGATCGTGTGATAGAGCTCAAAGATCAAACTCCTAACTTTTATTCGTAATAAAATGATACCTATATCCATGAAGACAATTGGTATGAGATTGAATGTGGCTATAGAAGAGTTGACTCAGAGGAACTTGATTTCGCATCATGCTTATGATGAGTAAATATAAGGTCTCCAGCAGAACGTGTGGATATTAAGATATGTAAGCTTCTTGATAAGGATCCCTAAGGCAGGAATATCTATCCACTCTTATGGTAAAAAGGAATAAGAGAATCGAAAAGTAGACATAAGTTCCAGCAAGTAAGAGAAGCAAGGTGAAAAAGGGTACGAGGTACCCAGTTAATGAAAATTATCGGTATTTTCAACTCAGTCAGAGAGATATAAGCATTTTGAGTTACCCTTAATAGTAACAGAGGTATGTACAACTGGTCACACCCATTGCAGTTATGCCCCATGGGGGTCAACAAAAGTAGTATAAGAGAAGGACGAGATATTAGGGTCTGGCTGGGGTTAGAGTAACCCAAAATGATGGATGGATTTTCTTTTGAGTTAGTTGATATTTCTGAAGGATATTACAAAGGTGCTAATAGATCTCCTTGTGAGACACCCAGATGGTGCACACTAAAATAGTACAGCTAGATATGGGTACTACAAAGATAGGAACTGGAAACCTTGAAGGGATAAATATTACCTTAGTGTGGCTCGTGTCCCTAGTAGAGCGAGAACGTTAAGCAACCCAAAGAGCCACTGGATGGAGCAAAGGGGAGCTAAAACTGAAAGAGTGTCTTGATTCGAGTTTTCAGAATAAAGTGATAAGTCATAAATGTTAGCGGGAAATAAAAAAGAGTTAATGAAGCATTATGAGTAAGATATGATACATGGATGACAACGATGATCTAAAGATGACAGTATTACAGAATCTATAGTCAAATGAAGGAAGAGACAAGAGGTGACAGACCTTAGGACAACAAAAGAGTATAGTCCATGAAGTCATATCCTCGCTTCGAGAAATAAGTTCGTGACTCCAACACAACTACCGGAAGGAAACGTTAGACCACAAAATAATAGAAATCAATATGGGCTGGTGAACAAGATAAACTAAACATGAATTAGGGACTGAGTGATTGGATAATACGCGGCATCATGAGAACTTTAGATTGCGTTCCGTCGATAATAGAATGGACAACAGAAGAAAACTCATGAGAAATTCAGAGAATGGCCATTCAGGAAGACTCTTACCTAAAGCAAGCAATGTGAGCAAAGTTAAGTTTAAGGGGCCGTATGTGCCAGTTACACTAAGTGTCACCCTCGCGAGTAAGGAAATTTGTTATCCTTGGTACAAAAGGATTATCGCAAGGTGAGTAAGGGTCATCGATGAAGTGAAAAGAGTCCAAAGATGAAGAAGTAAAATATCTATATGTAGATCATCGAAGAGCTAAATCTTAGTACTCCCCTAAATGGGGGAATATGGAGTGATGTAGCATTAAGTCAGAATTAAGTGGTTGTAGTAAATATGGAATAATAAAGGAAGAATACGATAAGACTGAAAAAGGGACAAATCTTTACTTATCCAAATCCAACAGATATGCCACCATTATGCAAGCACGACGTCAAGAAAAGGAAGTAAGGTGTATACGGTAAAACCGGGGAATACCGATTTTTAGGCTTCTACAGCGTTCCGAGCCTCGACCATGATTGTATCAAAGAAGAATCCAAAGTTCAACCCCAAGGTGCATTCCTCGAGGAAGTATTCTGAGGGATCGACATACCTCGAGGTAGGGTAAAGATCGAAGACCCTGTTGTGTTCAGTGAAGAAGATATTAAAGCCTTGTCCCAACCACATAATGATGCACTGGTTATTTCTTTTCTCTTAAATAACATTCAAATCAAACGTGTGCTCATGGATCCAGGTAGCTCGGCCAATATAATTGGATCGGGGGTAGTGGAGAAGCTCAAACTACTTGACCAAATCATACCCGATTCTTGAGCCCTCAATGGATTTAACATTACGAGCGAAACGACGAAGGGGGAAATCATCCTCTCAATCAATATGTCCAGTACAGTTCAGGATACCAAGTTTCATGTCATCGAGGGTAACACAAGATACAACGCCCCTGCTTGGAAGGCCATGTATACACAGCATGAGGGTGGTACCATCGAATCTCCATCAGATGTTGAAGTTCCCAACTAAAGACGCGTAAAACGGTATATGGAGAGAAACATGCGGCAAAGGAGATGCTCGCAGTACACAACATGGCACCGGCACCCATATCCTCCACCTCGGAGGGGTCAGAAGATAAACAGGCCCCGAGGATGATGAAGAATACTTCCTCACTCCTCGAACCTTTGTTGCCCCCGAAGAATCTGACGCAACAAAATCAACGGTCGAATAACTAGAGCAAGTTGTTTTGTTGGAAATTTTCCCAGATCAAAAGGTATACATGGGAACGGGATTAACCCCAGAACTCAGGAAGAAACTCATTCAATTTCTTGTTAACAACATTGATTGCTTTGCTTGGTCCCACTTAGACATGACAGGGATCCTATCGGAAATAACCACCCATCTTCTAAGCGTCGACCCCAGGTTCAAACCGGTGAAGCAAAAAGGAGGCCTCACTCCGAGGTAAAACATGTGTTCGTCAAAGACGAGGTAACAAAACTCTTCAAAAGAGGGTCCATCAGGGAAGTAAAATATCTCGAATAGTTGGCCAATGTAGTAGTAGTTCCCAAAAAGGGGAACAAATTAAGAATGTGCATAGATTATAAAGACTTAAATAAATCATGCCCTAAAGATTCATTCCCGTTTCCCAACATGGATCGTTGGATTGATGCCACGGCTGGCCACGAGATCCTCACCTTTCTCGATGCCTACTCCGGGTATAATCAAATTCAAATGAACCCCGAGGATAGAGAAAAGCTTCGTTCATCACGAAGTATGGCACATACTGCTACAATGTAATGCCCTTCGGGCTAAAAAACGTAGGGGCCACGTACCAACGCTTAGTTAATAAGATGTTCGAACATCAAATAGGCAAATCCATGGAATTTTACATTGATGACATGCTAGTTAAGTCCCTACTCGCAGAGGACTATTTGACTCATTTGCAGGAAACTTTCAACATCCTTAGAAGCTACAACATGAAGCTCAACCCCGAGAAATGTGCCTTCGGCGTAGGTTCAGGAAAATTTTAGGCTTCATGGTATCAAACAGGGGGATTGAAATCAACTCCGGAAAAATCAAGGCCATCGAAGAAATCACGATGGTAAATAATGTGAAGGCCGTATGGCGACTGACCAGGCGGATAACGGCATTAGGCCGATTCATCTTGAGGTCATCATATCGGAGCCATCACTTTTTCTCCCTACTCAAAAAGAAAAACGACCTTGAGTGGACTCCGGAGTGCCAGCGCGCCTTGGAGGAGTTAAAGCAGTATCTCTCAAGCCCACCTTTTCTCTACACCCCAAAGGAGGACGAAAAACTGTACTTGTACTTAAAAGTATCCGGGGTAGCGGTAAGTGACGTGTTGGTTCGAGATGAGCAAGGTACGTAATTCCCTGTCTACTATATGAGTCGAACCCTAGGAGATGCTGAAACTAGGTATCGCCCTTGTGCCCGAGGTAGAGAAAGAACTTTTACTAAAATCGAGCACATCATCAGGGGTATGGACCTTATTCACCGACGATGCCTCGAATTTGAAAGGATCCGAGCTCGGCATAGTTCTTACGCCACCTACGGGTGGCATGATTAGATAATTTATAAAAATTGCAACGTTGACTAACAACAAAGCCAAGTATAAGGCTATGATTGCAGGTCTCGAATTGGCCAATGGCCTAGGAGCAGAGGTCATCGAAGCAAAGTGTGATTCCCTTCTTGTAGCAAATCAGGCAAACGGGAGCTTCGAGGTTTGAGAGGGCAGGATGCAACGATACCTAGACAAACTTCAAGTCACTTTGCATCACTTCAAAGAATGGACTTTGTTCCACATACCTTGAGAGCAAAACAGCGAGGCCAATGCACTCGCAAACCTGGGATCATCCTTCGAGAAGGATGACATACTCCTCGGGGCTATTGTTCAGCTATCCAAACCGGTGATTAAAGAAGGCCATGCCAAAATTAACTCCACCAACCTGACATGGGATTGGAGAAATAAGTACATGAATTACTTGGGATGTGGGAAGCTACCCACAGACCCAAAAGAATCAAGGGCCCTTCGGGCCAAAGCAGCTCGATTTTCACTCGACGAGAATGGAACTCTATACAGAAGAACCTTCGATGGGACCTTAGGGGTATGTTTGGGATCGGGAGACACTGATTATGTGCTGATAACTAGGGATTTGTACCTATTATTTACTCTCGTTTTCTTAGGTTTTGAGGCAAAATTGCATTAAGATACTCCTGAAACTTGATGCAAGTTGTTTAAATTGCAGGATTTGAGTTGAATTGAAGATGTTGACTAAAAATACCTCAAGGAGGACTAGAACTTGCACTGGCCCAGAACCCAGTAGAAGCGCTGAGATCGCTAATATTCCGCTGCAGTAGTTGTCACTTAACTGCAGTAGAATTCCATCTGCTGCCCTGGTTAAAAGTCCAGAAGACTCTGCTTTTGAGTCCCAGATGAGCCGTCGTCCACGCTAATATTCCGCTGCAGCGGTTGTCACTTTTCTCCAGCGGAATTCCATCTGATGTCCCGGTACAAATTCCAGAAGACTCTGCTTTTGAGACTCAGTTGAGCCGCTTCCCACGCTAAAATTCCGTTGCAGTGTTGTCCTCACCGCTGCAGCGTTCAAATATCCGCTGGGAGCGGATTCCTAAGATCAGAGACTTGCCAACCTGAAGTTATTCATAATAGCGCGGTCAGCGATATTATTACGCTGCCTCACTTTCAGGAACCGATGCGGCACTGTAAAATTTCGTTGGGGGAGGAATAGAGATGCTAAAAATGCCCAGGTCCAGAAACACTGCAGCGGAAGCCAATCCGCTGGAGCGCATAGAATTCCGCTGGGATCGAAATCTCCGTAGGGGAAATTTTTCCAGTATTTTCAGCCTAGTATAAATACAATTTTTTCTCATTTTTAGGGCATCAGACAAGAGAGTGAGCTCGTGAATAGTGTTTTTATTCTGTTTTGAGTAATTTTAGTTTATATTCTACCATACTTCTTAGATTTTCTTCTTGTAATCAACATTTATGGGTTTAATTTCATCATTTATCTTAATTTCTTGCATGATAATGAGTAGCTAGACCCTCAAGCTAGGGTTGTGACCCAACTCTAGTGTGGATAACTAATGGGTCCTCAATTTTAGGGTGAATTTTTGATTGGGTATATGGCTTTTAGTCTATTTCATTCTTCATTGAGTGAATTAGTGGTTGCAAACAATAATTTACGCCTTTTTGACTAGGGTTATTCTTGAGATAGATGACCCAAGTCTAGGTAAATAGGCTAACAGGATATTGGGTGAACTCACGAGAGTGATAGCCCCAATTAAAGGGTATAAACTAGAGATAGTGATACTCGACTTGAGCCATTTCATTTGATTTGTTGGAACACCTAATTGGGCTTGAGAAAGCCAATTCAGGCATAGTCACCCAAATTATCGAGAGGTATTGGGTGAGTAATTTAGTATGAGGATGTCATTTGCCCATAATTTACAAGCTTATCCAAGATTTTAGATCCCATTAGTCACTTTCCTAAGAGTAAGTTCCAACCCTAGTGCCTTTAATCATTTGATAAAAATCCACAAAAAATTTGTAGTTAGTTAGATAATATTACTTTTTAGATTCAACCTTAGAACAGATTCAAAACCAAATTATGTTGAGAAGAGCAATTAAGAACATGAAACACCACTAAATCAAGTTTAAACTCGACTCCCATTACATAACTCCCTGTGGATATCGATCCCGACCCTATCGGGTAAAAGCTGCTTCCACCCTGCCTTGCTACTTAAATATTGGTATAGGTGGGCGTAGATCACTTTTTGGCGCCGTTGTCGGGGAGTTAAGACGGTGTTGACTATCTGTTTGAGTAGTGGTGTAGATTTTTTTCTTTCCTTCTTGTTTGTTAACTTGTGTGTTTCACTCAATATAGGTACTTATGGCTAATCCTCTGGAAAATATTATACCGGGGGAGGAGGTAGATGATAACGGGGAAGAAGAGTTTCATAAAATTCCTCCACCTCAAATACTAGGCCGACATGCCAATCCCAATGATAATATTTTAGACCCTCCCCCGCCTCCTCCCAGGGTTTCTCCTCGGGTGCTTCCAAACGAAGGGTATGCTAGTGCAATTGTCCGACCCAGAATCTGGGCGGGCAATTTTCAAATCACTAATGTCATGTTGACACTTCTCGAGCAGCGAGGGTATTTCAAGGGAGCTCCCCCATCAAAATGCCTACAAGCACTTAAAATGCTTTGTGGACACATGTTGGGGGAGAAAGCAAACCAATGTATCGGAGGATGCCTTGAGGCTCAAATTATTTCCTTTCTCTCCACGAGGGAAAGCGCTGGATTGGCTTGAACGACTCCCCAATCATTCTATCTCTACATGGGATGAATTGGCGGATAAGTTCATTGCCAAGTTTTTCTCCCCCGGGCACATGGCGGCTTTGAGAGATGAGATATTGGCATTCAAGCAGGATCCAAATGAGCCCCTTCACGAGATTTGGGAATGCTACAGAACTATGGTCAAAGAATGCCCAAACAATGACATGATAGAGAACATGATACAATAGGCTTTTTATCGGGGAATTAATACTACAAACAATGTGTGGTCAACCAACTCGCTGGGGGAAACTTTATGAAGCTATCTTACAATGAGGCATGTGATATCTTGGATTAAATGGATGACACTTCGTCAGCATGGCAGAGTCGGGAAAATGTGCCCCAGGGTGATCCAAGTGTGATAAATCTCCACAAAGAGCTTCAAGACCATGGTCAAGCTATTGCCGAGCTTACCACTACCCCAAAGCAAGTTCATGCTATGGAGGGGATAATCTTTTGGTTAACAAGCGAAGACCTCGTGGAAATCAAATGCAAAACAAAAATGACCAATGTAACCAAGGAGTGAGTGGGTATAATCAAGAGGAATCCTATGATGAGTAAAATGAAGATGTAATGTATGCCAACAATTTTCAAGGGCAAAGGAATAATCAAAGTAACAACCAAAACTGGAGCAATCAAAGTCAAAGAAATTGGAACAACAATAACAACTCTAGCAATTGGGGGAACAACAATCAATAATGGGGAGGCAATAACAACAATTGGAAGGTGGAAATAGAAATCGGGGGTCGGGCTTTCAAAGTCCCCCAATGTATCAACCACCAAACAATCCACCCCCGTATCAATCACAAGGCCAAAGTTCCTCAAGCAATGACATGGGCCAGATCGAGCATATGTTTAAACAAATGATGGAACGAAATG
This sequence comes from Nicotiana paniculata, assembly GCA_005239505.1. Lineage (NCBI taxonomy): Eukaryota > Viridiplantae > Streptophyta > Magnoliopsida > Solanales > Solanaceae > Nicotiana > Nicotiana paniculata. Next base: position 28,522 of record ML327185.1, read on the forward strand.
TGGATTCGGATACTCAAATTGCCTCCCACACTACCTCAATCCGCAATCTTAAGGTCCAAATGGGACAAACTTCACAAGCTTTGAACACTCGCCCGAATGGGGCACTACCTAGTGACACAGTGGTGAACCCTAAGGGTGGGAACATCAGCAACAATACCGGACATGCTATGGTGGTGACACAAGGAGTGGTCGGGGTGGTGAGGTTGTTCTTCAAAGCAAAGAAGGGTTGTTGGTGATGATGATGACTTGCAACATGTTGAGGTTCCTATTGAGGTTGAATATTTGGTTGAAGATCCTATAAATAATGAAGTGGGGATTGACATAAATGATAATGAGGAGGAAACACAAAATGACGTGAACCCATCTAGGGAACACGTAATTGACAAACACGAGCCGGTTGTGCCAAAAGTCAAGATTCCATTGCCTAGACCTCCTCTACCCTATCCTCAAATATTGGCTAAGCAAAAGTCGGAGAATCAATTCAAGAAGTTCATAGATATGATGAAGAGTTTGTCCATCAACGTACCATTAGTTGAGGCACTTGAACCAATGTCCGGGTATGCCAAGTTTATGAAAGACTTGGTCACAAAGAAGAGATCCATGGAGTGCGAGACAATCAAGATGACTCACCAAGTGAGTGCAATTGTGCACTCAATGGCAACCAAACTAGAGGATCCTAGAGCTTTCACTATTCCTTGCACTATTGGTAGTGCGGATTTTGCCAAGGTATTGTGTGACTGGGTGCTAGTATCAATTTTCTGCCTTATTCTTTCTTTAAAACTTTAGGAATTGGCCAACCTAGAGAAACTTCCATGCGACTTCAAATGACGGATCGAACTATGAAGAAACCCTTGTGAATCATTGATGATGTTTTGGTGCGGGTCAACAAATTCATCTTGCCCGCGAATTTTGTGATATTGGATTGTGAGGTCGATTATGAAGTAACTATTATTTTGGGAAGACCTTTCCTCGTAACGGGGAAGGCCTTGGTTAATGTGGAGGCTGGTGAGATCACCTTCCGGGTGGGTGATGAAAAGGTCTTTTTCCACGTTTGCAAATCAATACGGCAACCCAATAGCATGGAGGTGTGTTCTTTTGTGGACCTTGTCACCAAGGTCATAATTGATGAAACAAGATCAATGATAAATGTTTAAGATACCGTGGAAGCAGTTCTATTGAATCATGATGATATTGTGGTGGATGGTTTGATAGAGTGTACCAATGCATTGCAAGGCATGAGTTCTTATTCTTATGGACCTCGCAAGCTATCTTTGGATTTGGAGAATCGGAAAACTCCTCCGACAAAGCCCTCAATCGAGGAGCCACCTACCTTAGAGTTGAAGACCCTTCCTCCACACCTTAGGTATGAATTTTTGGGTGCTTCTCGTACTTTACATGTTATACTTTCTTCTTTCCTAACCCAATTTCAAGTAGATTCTACACTCAAAGTGCTCCAAAGGAGAAAGAAGGCCATAGGTTGGACTCTAGCTGATATTCGGGGCATAAGTCCCGCCTTTTGCATGCATAAAATTATTCTTGAAGATGATGCAAAACCGTTCGTGGAACATCAATAGAGGTTGAACGAGAAAATGCAAGAGGTGGTCAAAAAGGAGATAATCAAATAGCTTGACGTTGGGGTTATTTATCCAATCTCTGATAGTGCTTGGACTTCACCAGCGCAGTGTGTTCCAAAAAGGGTGGTATGACCGTGGTGAAGAATGACAAAAATGAGCTTATTCCCACTCGAACCGTGACTGGTTCGAGGGTTTGTATGGATTATTGGAAGCTAAATAAGGTGACCCGAAAGGATTACTTTCCATTTCCATTTCTGGACCAGATGCTTGATAGACTTGCTGGGCGGGCTTTATATTGTTTCTTGGATGGGTATTCAGGCTACAATCAGATTCTCATAGCCTCATAAGATCAGGAAAAGACAACCTTCACCTGTCCCTACGGAACATTTGCTTTTTCAAGGATGCCATTCGGTTTATGCAATGCATCCACCACATTCCAGCGGTGTATGATGGCAATTTTCATTGATATGGTTGAAGATTTCTTGGAGGTGTTCATGGATGACTTCAACGTGGTCGGGGACTCATTTGAGGAGTGTTTGAAAAATCTTGATAAAGTCTTTGCCCGGTGTGAAGAAACCAACCTTGTATTGAATTGGGAAAAATGCCATTTCATGGTAGAAGAGGGCATAGTCCTCGGCCACAAAATCTCAAGAGATGGAATTGAAGTGGATAAAGCCAAGATCGAGGTTATTTCCAAGTTGCCTCCTCCAACTTCGGTGAAGGGAGTCCGTAGTTTCCTTAGGCATGCGGGATTTTACCGGAGATTCATTAAAGATTTTTCAAAAGTGGTAAATCACCTATGCAAGATATTGGAGAAAGATGCCAAGTTCGAGTTCAATGAAGAATGTATGCAAGCTTTTGAGTTGTTGAAGCATATGTTGACTACCACACCACTAATCACCTCACTAAATTGGAGCTCTCCTTTTGAGCCCATGTGTGATTCAAGTGACATGGCGGCAGGTGCGGTCTTGAGCCAAAGGGTGAACAAAATCATTCACCCCGTTTATTATGTAAGCAAAACCATGAATTCCGCCCAAGTTAACTACACCGTCACCGAAAATTAATTGTTAGCTATTGTCTTTGCAATGGAGAAATTTAGGCCTTACCTTATGGGCGCCAAGGTGATAATGGACACCGGTCATGCGGCGCTCCGGTACTTAATGATGAAAAAGGATTCAAAATCTAGGCTTATGAGGTGGGTCTTATTTCTCCAAGAGTTTGATCTAGAAATTGTTGATATAAAGGGGAGCGAAAATCAAGTTGACGATCATCTATTCCGGTTGGAAGAGCAAGGAAGGCCAAATGATGGCCTTGAGATCAATGATACTTTCCCGGATGAGCAGATTCTCTCAGCCTCTATGCATGACATGCCATGGTTTGTGGACATTGCCAACTTTCTTGTTACCGGTGTTGTCCCGTTTGATCTCTCTTCTAACCAAAGGAAGAAGCTTAGACGGGACAACTTGGATTATTATTGGAATGAGCCGTATTTGTTCAAAATATGCAATGATGGAGTCATATGGCGTTGTGTCCCCGAAGAAGAGAAAATTTCCATTCTTGATTCTTCCCACTCTTCGCCCTACGGTGGTCATCACGGTGGGGCAAGGACAGCTTCAAAAGTTCTAAGTTGCGGATTTTATTGGCCTACTTTGTACAAAGATGTGAGTGACTTGGTAAAGAGGTGTGACGAATGTCAAAGAGTAGGTGGTATATAAAAGAAGGATGAAACGCCTCTCACAACGATCCTTGAGGTTGATATATTTGATGTGTGGGGCATTAACTTCATGTGTCCGTTTGTCAGCTTGTGTGTTAATACCTAGATTCTCGTGTCTATGGATATGTTTCAAAATGGGTTGAGGTCGTGGCTTTTCCCAATAATGAAGCCCGAAGTGTGGTTGGTTTTTTCAAGAAAAATATTTTCACACAATTTGGGACTCCTCGGGCTATCATAAGTGATGGGGGATCTCATTTTTGCAATCGGGCTTTTCATTCATTGCTTGCCAAGTATGGGGTAAATCACAAAGTGTCCACTCCTTACCATCCTCAAGCCATTGGGAAAGTTGAAGTCTCAAATCAGGAAATCAAGAACATTTTGTCCAAGACCGTGAATGCAAATAGGACCGATTGGTCTAAAAAGATTGATGATTCACTTTGGGAATATAGGACTGCCTTCAAGACCCCGATTGGTATGTCTCTGTACCGGTTGGTGTATGGTAAGGCATGTCACCTCCCGGTTGAGTTGGAGCACAAGGCACTTTGGGCTTTGAAGAAGTTGAACTTGGATTGGGACTCTGCTGCAAATATTTGTGTTGATCACCTGAATGAGCTTGATGAGTTTAGATTCCATGCCAATGCAATCTCTTCTTTGTACAAGGAGAAAATGAAGTATTTGCATGACAAGTATGCTAAGCACCGGGAATTCAAAGTGGGAGACTTGATATCGCTCTTCAATTCAAGGCTTCGTCTCTTTCCGGGCAAACTAAAATCAAAGTGGAGTGGTCCGTTTGAGGTAGTATTAGTTACACCCTTTGGTGCCCTTGATCTAAAAAACAAGAATTGTGAAATTTTTCGTGTAAATGGGCATCGGGTCATACACTACTTGGGAAAATTTGAAGATAGCCACGCGGTGGCTTTGTTGAAATTCACTTGATCATGGTAACATCCGTCGTGCCGCGACGTTAAATCAGGCGCTTTTTGGGAGGCAACCCAAGTGTTTTCTTTTCATACTTTTTGTTTCTTTTTGTTAGAGTAGATTTTTATTGAACTAACCTGTTTATGAAGTTGGTGTAGGATTTGGTGTTTGTAGTGCAGGAATAAAATCTGGAAAAAATTGGGCTACCAGTTCAAAAACGTTGCAGCGGTCACATTTCTGCGGCCAGCGGTCACAAAAACTCTGCAGCAGAAAACATTCCGCTGTCGTGTCAAGTTTGAGCCAAAATTCCAGAAAGGTCACAACTCTCTGGATCTCCATTCCGCTGCAGCGATTGGATATCCGTTGACAGTGATGAAATTCCGTTGTAGCGGAAAGATTCCGCTGAAAGCGGAGATATTTGATGCCCAGCTCTGTGAAATGCTTAAAAGCACGGTCAGCGGTAAAATTTCGCTGCCGCGCTAGGTAAGTCAGTGGGGCCCCAATTCTCACCTATAATTATACAGGGGCCCCTTCTTTTACTCTTTTCACCCATTTGGCTTTCATTAGATAAATTTTATTGTTCTCAATCTCTGCACTGTACACTTGAACTTCAAAAATTCTCACATCTTAACATCAACATCATCTAGCAGTGGTATGTTCATATTATTTGATTTTAAAAATCTAAATTTTAACTTTTAGCTTGTTCTTATTAATTTTCTTTTCTAGAAAGGTAGTCATTTAAGCCCTAATGCTTGAACATGTTTCACCAATGTGTTAAAATCTATGGGGTAGTGATTTCTTGTCGCCTAAGGGGATATGCAGTTCTTATTACATATGCTTCATGTCAATTTTTTCAAAAATTGGTAAAACCCTAGTTTGAACACCGATGTTAATGCACGTAGTATTTAATTCCGCTGCAGCGGACTAAAAATCTGCTGACAGCAGAATCATCTGGAAGTTTAATAATTTGAAATGCAATTTTCGTTGCTGCGGACCAAAAATCAGTAGAACCATCTGCTGCTTTCTTGACTGATGAAAACCGCTGCAGCGACAAAAAATCCACTGACAACAGTGGCCTTTCGCTGCAACGGTCATTTTTCCGCTGGACGCAGTTTGAAAGATCAGAAGATGGGGTATTCTGAACCCCAACTTCCGCTGCAGCGGTCAATATTTCGCTGACAGCGGTGACCCTTCCGTTGTAGCTGTTATTTTTTTGCTGACAGCGGAATTGTCCATCCAGCACTATTTTATTCCTTGTATTACTGAGGCCTGTACTCTTTAGATACTTGGGTACCATGTTCTAACAACTGTCGTTACATGTCTGCAGAGAATGGTTCGATCACAAGGTGGAGCAGACAAGCAACCCGGGAGGGGTGACTCTTCTAGGGGTCGGGGCAAGGGCAAACAACAGGAAGCCCCATTAGTCCCGACAAAGACCATTGGGAAGAAGCAAACACGAAAAAGGCCAACACCCGACCAATCTGAAACAAGTGAATATGCCCCCTCCCGGAAAGCTTCGGAGGGAAACAATGGAGAAGCCTTAGTAGATGCATTGTCCAAACGCAGGAGGCTTGTCAACGAGCCTACTAGCTCAGACTCTTCGGACAGTTTGGGTCTTTCCAGTGAATCCACACCCCGCAGGATACCAGTGCAGCAGCTCAGTCCACCGCCCCTGCTTCTATCGACCTTGACAGCTCAGAAGAGACACCAGATGATGGCAGGGGTGGTGACACCCATGTACAGACAACAAGGCTTCTCCGGTTGAGAAAACCATCAGTATGGCAGGATCGGTTTGTTTCTGAAACGGCCTACCACAAATTCAGAGAGTGGTGGCCCCAGAGGTCACTGATCCCTGAGAGGCCATTCAGTGTTAAGGATCTGCTACCGCATAACCCAAATGTCAAGAGGCGATTTGAGGAAACAGTTAGGTGGGGTTTCCTCACTAGCAAAGTTAAGGATGCCAATGAGTACGTGGTGAAGGTGTTTTATGTGAATGTTGCCCACACAAAAAGGGGCACATATCTTACTCAAGTCCGGAACAAGAAGATCTTATACAGTGGTAGTGCATACAACGATTATGCTGGCTTTGCTGATAAAGATGAGAATTGCTACCAAGAGAAAGTAGCATTGGGAGATTTGGCTCGTCCGCGGTTAGCGTCAGTTATTGCTATCCCGGGGACTACTCCGGCTTAGTTGACTGCAAGTTCCACCATCTAAAGGAACACACTCAACTTCGAGGCCAAGGGTTGGGCTACCTTTGTTTGCAGCCCGATAGCCCCCATCCTTTATGACAGTGACATGCCTCTCTCACGAGCCCTGATAGTTGGAGAAATTATGGATGGCATCCCGATTAATGTCGGGAAGATCATGGATAGGGTGATTGACCGGATTGTACAGAGAAATGAGGCCTCGTATCCTTTTCCCAACTTCCTCACTATGCACTTTAGGGACATGGAAGTTGAGGTAAGGGACTTTGATGTCACAGTGAGGCGAAAATCAGCTTTTTCATGGTATAGTTTGAAAGGTCCGGACAACTCCAAGGCAAAAGGGAAAACCACCACAGCTACGGCCGCTGGTACTTCTACTGTTGTTGAGCCCTCCGCTGTTGTTGAGGGCTCCACTGCTGCTGAGAGGCCCACTGTTGCTGCCGGTTCAGAGTCTTCCTCGAGTCCTTCCATGTCTATTCCACTCCTAGTGCCCACATCTTCCAGTTACCCTCAGACTCCCCTGAGGATGTCTCAGACTCTAGCTGGTATCACCAACTGGTTGCATGTAGCTTCTTCTAAGCTTACTGATCTTTCTACCACTGTTGCAGCTCAGTCATCTCCAACACAGATTACACCGCCTCCATCACTGGAGGAGACATTGAGGATCCTGGTAGATAACCAGAAGAACATCATGGAGACCCTAGGCAAGCATGGAAAAGAGATTCATTCTCTAGGCAAATATTTGAAGAAAAAGAAGAAGTCCCAGGATGATATGAAGAAGGAGGACTGATGTGTGGCTAGAATTCGTGATTTTAAGCATTATTTACCTCGCATTTTATGTACT
>ML327186.1:284-63894 GCA_005239505.1 Nicotiana paniculata
TTTTTTTCCTGAACAGACATCACACCTCTTCCAATAGTTGCCTATAAATTCTGAGGCATGGCTTCTTTTTCCATACACTAAAAAATCGAGAATTCCATTCTGAATACTGCATTTTACTTCGCAGTCTCTCTCTCTCAAATTCGTAAGTGTGAGCTTGCTCCGTTCTTTGAGTTTGTTGGTATCCTGCAGTTGGTATTGCCACTGTTGCAGGAAGGTTATTCCGTTTCATCCTGGGAGGATTTAATCCATTACCTTGGCAACTTGTGAGGGGGTTAAAATTCCTTAAGGACACACAAGCAAATTGTGGACTCGGAATATTTCTTATCGTTTATATATTTTCTGTTTTTTCTAACAGTTCTTCTGATTTTCTGAGTTTTAACACAGAGGCGATAACACTTGGTCCTTGGAATATATAAAATGAAATAAGGCAATTAAGATAGCTTCGTCCTTGGATCATATAATACTAAATAAGGTAACTAAAGTAATAGATGGGGAAAAACCTTTAAGAACACAATCAGCTTGCTATGAACAGCTTATGGTGCAGACTCACAGCATATATAGCAAAAAGGAGCTATAGATCGGAGAGAAAAATAACAAAATGAAGAGTATTGAGAAATTCAATGGATATGTGCATCAAAAGCTCACTGTTTCCAATTTTCAACACTTTTTGTAGACTTCTCAGTCAGAAAACTATAGAAGTTTGTCATAGGGGAAGTATTAAGAAGCTTTACGTCAGGTATGTTAAGGCTATCCCTTCTTTCTATTTGGCATGACCCGTACGATACAAACGAAACGATAAAATGCACAACTTCCATAAATTACTCTATTCGTAGAAATGCTAGAGATGTATATATTCTTATTTTCCCATGTGTCATATTATTATATCATTTGTTCATGGGTCTCAGAAATATGTAAGTTGGTAAAGTTTATTTCATGATATTAATTAGAGGCATAATGGCCTTATGACGTACCGAGAGATTTTATTGACGTATTTCATATGCATTTCATACATTTACATATGCACATTGACCCACGGCCAGATGGTGTTATATACGCGTATATATGTAAATATTTGTATATGGGATATGGGAAAAGGTTACGGCATTATATACGCACCACCACCTGATCAACTGGTATATGATGAGGATGTTGCCCACAGTGGCTGAAATATGATTCAAACGGCGTGACATACGCGTATATATGTATGTAAATTCAAACGGTTTTATGTACGTGTATATATGTATGTGTGTGTGTGTGTATATATTTATATATATATATATGGGATATGGGAAAGGTTATGGCGTTATATACGCACCACCACCTGATCAGCTGGTATACAATGATGATTTTGCTCACAATGGCCGATATGATGTGATGGGATGCACTCAGAGGCTGATGATGTTATGAAACATGTACCTATGCACGACATGAAATTCATACGCATATACATGACGCTAAAAGTAATTTATGATTTAGAAAGTTATTCAGACTTACAGGTTGAGTCATGTACTCTATATGTCATCCATGTCTCTTATGTATTTATTTATGTGCCTTACATACTCGGTATATTATTCGTACTGACGTCCCTTTTTCTTGGGGAAGCTGCATTTATGCCCGCAGGTCCCGATAGACAGGTCGATAGCCCTCCAAGTAGACTATCAGCTCAGTGGAAGATGTTGGGCACTCCATTTGCTTCGGAGTTGCTTGTTTGGTTAGTATGATTTAGACGTGTATTGTTTGGCATGGTGGGACTCTGTCCTAACCTTTATGACATTTATGTACTCTTAGAGGCTTGTAGATATATGTCGTGTACGTGAAAGATTGTACGGCCTTGTCGGCCTATGTTTTGAGTTTATAAATGATTATATTGGCCTATTAGGCTCGTATGTCACATGTATATGATGATGTAATAAGAAAGATACGTTACGTTGGTGCTCGGTTGAGTAAGGTACCGGGTGCCCATCGCGGCCCATCGGGTTGGGTCGTGACAAAAGTGGTATCAGAGCAGTTCTATCCTCGGGAGTCTACAAGTCGTGTCTAGTAGAGTCTTGTTTATGGGTGTGTCGTGCACCACAATTATGAGCAGGAGGCTACAGGGCATTTAGGATTGTCACTCTTTGTTCTTACTCTAGATCGTGTGGTAGAGCTCAGTCATAGGAATTCAAATTCCTAAATCCTATTTGTAATAAGATGATACCTATATCCGGAAAGAAGGTTGGAAAGAGAGATAGTTAAGAAAAAGCTGAGTCAGAGGAATTGAATTTTTGTATGATGCCTACGATAAGTAAATGTGAGGTTTTTTTTAGCAGATCATGGTTGTGCTGAAAGGTGTAATATTCCTGATAAGAAGCCTTAAGGAAAGAACGCTATCCATATTTATGGTGAAGGACAATGAGAGATTAAGAAGATAAGTACAAGTTTTAGTAAGTAAAAGGAGCAAGGTGAAAAAGGGTACGAGGTACCCAGTTAATGAAGGTTAACAACGTTTATAATTGAGGCAGAGAAACATAAGCTTTTTGAGTTATATTCAATAGTAACAGAGGTATATATAATTGGTCGCATCCGTTCCAGATATGCCCTCTGGGGGTTAACAGAAGTAGTATGAGAAGATATGATGGATGAATTATTTGCGTCAGTTGACATTTCCGAAAGATATTGCAAATGTTCTAATAGATCTCTTTATGAGACACCTAGATGGTACACTCTAAAATAGTGCAGCCAGATATAAGTACTACAAAGACATGCACTATAAGCCTTGAGGGGATATATACTACCTTGGTGTGGCTCGCGTCCCTAGTAAAGCGAGATCGTTAAGCAAAGCAAAAGAATGTCTTGTTCGAGTTTTCAGAATAAAGTGGTAAGAATAAATGTTAGTAGGAAATAAGAAAAGAGTTAATGAAGCATTATGAGTAAGATGTGGTACATGGGTGACAACGGTCGATCAAAAGATGACAATATTACAAAATCTGTAGTCATGCGAAGGAAGAAACGAAAAGTGACAGGCCTTAGGACAAGAAAAGAGTATAGGTCATACAATCATGTCCTCATTCCAAGAAATAAATTCGCAACTCTAGAATGATTACCAAGAGGAAAAGTTATACCCCTAGAGTAATAGAACCAGTATGGATTGGTGAACAAGATAAACTAAACATGAATTAAGGACTGAGTGACTGGTGATAGTCGCCATCATAAGAACTTCGGATTTTGTTCCGCTAATAATAGAATGGGCGACAAAAGAATATTCATGAGAAATTCAGAGAATGATCATTCAGAAAGACGCTTCCCTACAGCAAGCAATGTGAGCAAAGTTCAGCTAAAGGGGCTATATGTGCCAGATATACTAAATTTCACCCTCGCGAGTAAGGGATTTTGATATCCTTGGTATGGGAGGATTAGCGCAAGGTGAGTAAGAGTTATCGATGATGTGGAAGGATGCCAAAGATGAAGAAGTGAAACATCTATAGGCAGGTCGTCGTAGCTCCAACACTTAGTACTCCCCTAAAGGGGGGAATATGGAATGATAAAAGGAAGAATGTGATAAAAATGAGAAAGGGATGAGATTGCACTTATCCAAATGCTACAGATATGCTACGATTCAAAAACATTATACAAACGTGACGTCAAGGAAAAGAAGTAAGGGCTCCTGCCCGAGATGTTATTGATAATTAAGGAGCCAGTGCGAGACGTAAGTTAAGACCAAGGGAAAAAAAACCAAGAAAGATTACGCGGAAAAGTGATATGAGAATGGGCCAACGAGTAGTTGGTAGTTTATTAAGGAAGAGCCTAGTTATGGCTAAAAGGGAGGTTACAGACGAGTCAGCAGATCATGCAAGATAAACATAATGAAACCCAATATAGCGAATTCAACCTTGCAGTAACGTCATTGTAATACTTGAGAAGTATTCAGAGAGTAGGGTTGTTAAAGGTACCATACGAGTATTGTGGGAATGAAAGATAGTGCCACTGGGAAGGCAGTCAAAATATCAATTCAGAAGCAACCCTACAAGCACAAGGACATGGAGGTAAGTAAATATGGATAATCATAAGCAAGAAAGGACATCAAAAGGTCCTTCGAGTATACGATGTAATAAGCTCACAGCTTTACAAGAATAAGAGGGTCCTCCCTAAGTACTACAATGAATGACTAGCCGAGAAAGTAAGGAAGAAAGATTTAACCTAAGCTAGGTGACTTAAGGAGAAAACGGTCTTATAACAACAGTCTCACAACAACATTGTATGCACTCCATATGAAAATGGCACCTAAGTGGCTAATGAACAGAAGAAAAATCAAAAGTGATATTCAAGATCGTATGAGTTGTATGGAATTCCATTATGCATGGGCACCAAGATAAGCTAAGTATGCAGGCAAAAGGGGGCAGAAAGACCAGGAAAAGTAATTGTTTATGTTTGAAGAAAGTTGAGATGGAACAAAAATAATTATTCGATTCATGACCCAGAGTTAGTTACGTTATGAACGCACTTAAGAGTTTGGAGTTTTATACATGCAGCATTTACAAACGTAGAAGATTCCGGTATAAGTTAAAAGAAATAATTGAGCCCAGATCATAAACGAAGGATTGAATTATTAAAGGATTGTATCATGGATATTCCTCAGTGTCCATAAAAAGTCTAAACGCAATAACTAATACCGTGAACCGCAGATGGGAAGATAGCTTAAGCCTACATAAAGGTTGATCAAAAGGAAGAGAAAACTCAAGAGTTACATCAACAAAGTAAGTCAGGAATCTAATTATAAATCATGATTGAGAACATTACAGGATCACTCTTAATATTGGAGGTACCAAAGGGATTGTACAACAACCATATTCTATAACGGATCTACGGTAAAGGCGGTAGTACCAGCCTCACAAGAAGTTAGTACGAAACTCCCACCGGATTGTGTATGCACCAGAGGTGCAAGTATTATAATAGAGCTTCAAGTTATGGGCATAAATTATACCTATGTGGAAGGGAGGTAGAGATTTTAAGGTAAGTAAGGTAAAGGTGAACAACGTACGAGATACTCAAAGGCAGAAGATCGTGAATAGTCCATACTTTGGATAAAAGGCTAGAAGCGCGGGGATTGAGTATCCATGAATGATAGCGGCATCGTCAGTAGCATATCTTCCAGCCTATGGTCTAGGTATCGAAAAGCCTGACTAAGAGAGTATGGAAGAGTTACAGACGATGTGATGTCTCGCTTGATGTTCTAAAATGACATAAGAAAATCTATGATGCAAGAAAGTTGAAAGGTTGCAAGTAAGATAAACAGATATGTGTAGGTCGCAAGCTATTGTATGGTGAAGCAACAAGGTTCTAGAAGACAGGAGTAAGGATAAGAACGAGCAAGTGAGAAGGTAAAGAAAAATTGATAAGTCCTTAGGATTAAGCCCATGAAAACAAGAAGAGCATATGGTTTCTCTAAGTTATACAAAGCTCACTATAGCCTAAATGAACTCAAAAGGAGTCTAAGACTAATAGCATTTAGAAGAGATGGAATGCTGCCCTGGTAATAGAATGAGGGTGTAATTGTGATAGATAAAGGATGATGTTTGGGCCTTCGATTGAGTAATGACCTAACGAAGAAAAGAAAGGGACCTCATGAATTGGACAAGATTAAAATACACACGTAAGGTGAATCACTTTAGGATGCTGTGAGATAAGGTTATGCAAGCATGGTATCGGCCCAGGTGGAGCAGTCTAATCATTTCAGATGTCCCCCGATGAAACGTTAACCCTAGCTGCAGTGTTACATAAAAGGTTATGTTATCAGGGGTAGATTATAGATCAAAATTAAGGTGAATCAACAATAGATGGATAAAATTTCAACAGTATGAGAAGAGATTATACCATCGGTCTTAAAGATAAGCAAAGAGAGTAACATGGAGTTGGTTGCAGACCTCAGTAACGATAAATCAAACTAAGAATTATTGTATAGTATGACCTACGTAGATGCAGTAAAGTCATACAAATGGCTAACTAGGTCCATGAAATAAGATATAGCCATATTCGCAAGTTCTACAAAGTACCGAGCGAAGAACATCAGTACACCTATAGGTGCCCAGAGAGGCATCCTATTAAGCCTCACATATGTTTATAAAATAAGGCCTAGGGATTGGCTAAAATCTGGAGGAAAAGGGAGAGAAGCATCGCATAAGCACACCTACAAGGTCAGTATCGTAGAGGCTGCATGATAGGAGGTAGTAACAATTACGAGATTAGAAGCAATTCAATCACAAGTCATGGCATGGGAAAGAGGCCTAAAGAGGGGAATGTCCTAGCCTTTGGATTTATTCAAAGAACAACTACCTAAATAGAAAGGAGAATATTGAAGTATTCACAATAGCAATGGGTTATGAGAATGATAAGTGCATCAGTCAACATTCGAGGACGAATGTTCCAAAGGGGGGAATGATGTTACACCCCATGTTTTCGTACGTGGAAGTACGCCACAAGTGAATTGATATAAGATCGGAAATGAGATGTTACGTGTTACATATCGCATTTTCATACGTTAAAAGTTTCGTCTTCAGTTAATCGACGTAGACTCGGGGATGAGATTATCTTGAGGTTAATGTAGTTATGTTAGTTATAACAAGCGATAAGTAAGTTCCATGAAGGATAAAGGGTACACGAATTAAAGAAAATGAGTAAATTCGTTAGGTGAGATGGGAAGCAAGTCAAGAAAAATAAATTTCGTCGAAGTTTGACATTTTGGGAAGAATTACGGCCCGAGCTAAAAGTATTCGGTATTTACGGACTAGTACCATACAAGGTACCACATGGACATAATAGTAAGTTATATAAAATGTGTTAAAAATAAGTAGTATTCTAAATAATTTGAGACGATTCTTAATTATGAGAGTAATTGATTAATTACCGGATAGCAGGATATTACCTAATTAAATTAATTAAGATGGATGGATAAGCCTTAAAAGCCCCAAGGCAGCAAGTTTGGCCAAGTTGGTGACTCTTAAAGTCACAAAGAGAGGTGGCAACATTTGAAGCCTACTTTATCTGAATTAGTGTTATCAAGAAGCCAAGGTTACATTTAATAATGATTTGGCTAGGTGGAAAGCAATAAATTTATTATAAACTACATCATTCTTAATATTATTTTCCTACAAGCTCCCAACTTCTGAACCCCACTCTACTTTCTATCTGACAGCATGATGAAAATAATTTATGTGTGCTATTCCATAAAAGTAATGGAATTAAGATTGATATTTACAAATCTCTAAGAGAGCTTGGTCCTTGGAACGTATAAAATGAAATAAGGCAATTAAGAGAGCTTCGGCCTTGGATCATATAAGACTAAATAAGGTAATTAAAGTAATAGATGGGGAAAAACCTTTAAGAACACAATCAGCTTGCTATGAACAGCTTATGGAGCAGGCTCACAGCATATATAGCAAAAAGGATCTATAGATCGGAGAGAAAAATAACAAAATGAAGAGTATATAGAAATTCAATGGATATGTGCATCAAAAGCTCACTGTTTCCAATTTTCAACACTTTTTGTAGACTTCTCAGTCAGAAAACTATAGAAGTTTGTTATAGGGGAAGTATTAAGAAGCTTGGTATTTTAAGGTTGTCCCTTCTTTCTATTTGGCATGATCCATACGATACAAACGAAACAAGTATATGCACAACTTTCATAAATTACTCGATTCGTAGAAATGCTAGAGATGCATATATTCTTATTTTCCCATGTGTCATATTATTGTATCATCTGTTCATGGGTCTCAGAAATATGTAAGTTGGTAAAGTTTATTTCATGATATTAATCAGAGGCATAATGGCCTTATGACGTACCGAGAGATTTTATTGACGTATTTCATATGCATTTCATACATTTACATATGCATATTGACCCATGACCAGATGGCGTTATATACGCGTATATATGTAAATATATGTATATGGGATATGGGAAAAGGTTACGGCGTTATATACGCACCACCACCTGATCAGCTGGTATATGATGATGATGTTGCCCACAGTGGCTGAAATATGGTTCAAACGGCGTTATATACGCGTATATATGTATGTATATTCAAACGGCGTTATATACGTGTATATATGTGTGTATATATGTATGTATATATATATATATATATATATATATATATATATATATATATATATATATATGTATATGGGATATGGGAAAGGTTATGGCATTATATACGCACCACCACCTAATCAGCTGGTATACGATGATGATTTTGCCCACAGTGACTGATATGATATGATGGGGTGCCCTCAGAGGCTGATGATGTTATGAAACATGTACCTATGCACGACATGACATTCATACGCATATGCATGACGCTAAAAGTAATTTATGATTTACAAAGTTATTCAGACTTACAGGTTGAGTCATGTACTCTATATGTCATCCATGTCTCTTATGTATTTATTTATGTTCCTTACATACTTGGTACATTATTCGTACTGACGTCCCTTTTTCCTAGGGACACTGCGTTTCATGCCCGCAAGTCCCGATAGACAGGTCGAGAGCCCTCCAAGTAGGCTATCAGCTCAGCGGAAGATGTTGGTGCNGACATTTATGTACTCTTAGAGGCTTGTAGACATATGTCGTGTACGTGAAAGATTGTACGGCCTTGTCGGCCTATGTTTTGAGTTTATAAATAATTATGTTGGCCTATTAGGCTCGTATGTCACATGTATATGATGATGTAATAATAAATATATGTTACGTTGGTGCTCGGTTGAGTAAGGTACCGGGTGCCCGTCGCAGCCCATCGGTTTGGGTCGTGACAGTGGATGTGAATTCCACCTATGTGGAAGGAAGGTTATGAAAGAGATATAAGATACGAGGCAAGATTTAAAGGTAAGTAAGTTACATGTGAAGAAGGTATGATATGTCAAAGTACAGAAGGTTACGAATAATCCAGATATCAGATAGAGGGTTGGAAGCGTCGTAATTTTGTATCAAGAAATGATAGTGGTGTCGTTAGTAGCATATCTTCCAGCCTAGGGTTTCCAAGTACAGAGAGGTCTAGTTAAGAGAGTAAATAAGAGTTTGAGAAGCTATGATGTCTCACTTGAGGTTCTAGAATAAAATAAGGAAATCTACGGTGCTAGTACGTTAAAGGAAGGTTGCGAGTAGTATGAATAGATATATATAGTTCGCAAACTAAATTATGGTAGAGCGACAAGGTATTAGGTAGATAGGAGTAAGGATAAGAAAAGGTGATGAGAATAGGTAAGTCCTCAGGATTAAACCCATCACAACAAGAGAGATGATGGTTTCCATAAGTTATAAAAAGCTTAGTATAGCATGAGTGAACTTAGAGGAGTTTAAGACTAGGAGAATTTAGAAGAGATAGAATGTTGTCCTAGTGGTAGGATAAGGGTGTAATTGTGATAGATAAGAGGATGCCGTTTAGGCCTTTGATTGGGTAATGATTCAAAGAAAATGAATTTCATGAATTGTACAGGATTAAAATACCCCCATAAGGTGAATCACGTTGGGATACTATGAAATACTGTTATTGAAGTATAATATTGACCTTAAGTGGATCAGGCAAAGAATTCCAGATATTCCCCAATGAGACGTGAGCCCTAACGACAATGTATTACGTAAGATGTTTCAAGTTATCAGTGGTAGATTATAGATCAACATAAGGTGAATCAACAATAGGCGGATAAAAATTCCAAAGTATTAGATGTCATTAGGTCATAATTCTTAAAATGAATAGTATGAGGAAGAACTAAAGGACTTAGATTTATACATATAGGATAAGCAGCGAGAGAGTAACCTTGAGTTGGGTATCAAACATCGGTAATAATAAACCGAAGTAAGTGTTATGGTGTAGTATAACCTACCTAGATGTAGTAAAGCCATAAGGATAGATATCTAAGTCTACGAAACAAGATATAGCAACAGTCGTAACTTCGACAAAGTACCAAGCGAAGAACTTCAGTACACCTATATATACCAGGAGGAACAACTTGTCATAGTTCTGTATATGTTCCCAAAGTGAGGCCTAGAGATTGGCTAAAAGCAGGAGGAAAAAGGACAGAAGAGTCGCATAGGTGCACATACAAGGACAGAGTCGTACAGGCTGCATGACAGAAGGTCGCAAGATTTACAAGATTGGAAGAATTCTAACAACAAGTCGTGGTGTGAGAAAGAGGCCTAAAGGGGGGGAATGTCCTGACTTTCAGATTTATTCATAAAACAGTTGCCTAGATGGAAAGGACAGTATTAAAATATTCGTAACATCTATGGGTTATGAGACTGATAAGTACATCAGTCAACATTCAAGGGCGAATGTTCAAAAGGGGGAATGATGTTACACCCCATGTTTTCGTACGCAAAAGTACGTCATAAGTCAATTGATATAAGCTTAGAAATGAGATCATATTTGAAAATATATAAATTAAGTTATCATGTTAACTTGGAGATTACAAATATTTAAGATCATGGACTTCAAGTATTAAGAGGGTTTTGGAAGGGTTAGAAGCTAAACCAATTGAAGAAAATAAGTTGCATCGAAAGTCGACAAGTTGGGAATGTTATAACATGTAATTTCGGGGTGAGACTAAGGTGCTCAAAATTATAAGGAGTTTATGTTATGATTTATTTTTGTCTTATGATAGCCGTGTGTTATGTTTTCAAGTCAAGTAAGCTGTGGAACAAAAGTTGGCTAAGATCATCACAAGTTATATTTATAAATATGCTGAAATTTAGGTCAAATGTAGATGATCTTTTCTCCCAATATACTTTGAGTTATGGGATGATATACCTAAAATATTCAATATCTATGAGTCTATTTTCTAACTCATTAAACCGTTCATCGATACAAAATAGGAGTATAGAGATATTTGCAGTTTCGAGAGACTGCACAAACGGCATAGGTGACAAGTAGGTTTGTCACTAAAGCTTTTTGAGCAATACATTTTGTGTGTTATATGAGGTCTATTTGGTACATATTATATACCAAATTTAATTTATTGGTATTTAGTTTCTAAATCTCTTAACTTTTCATTCATACGACATCCGGATAAAAAGATATAAGCGTATGAAGAAGAGCCAATAATAGGGTGCCAAGCTAGCACCTCTTTGACTTTTCAAAAATGGATATATATAGGCCTTATGTCGTCTCTTTATTCAATTTTCCATATACCATGACCAGAATAAGACCCCCTAAACTTATCCTCAATCTCTCCACAAGTGTTTCCAAGAATGTTAACATCCCGCGTAGGAAATCAAGAAGCGATAAGACTAGAACGATCCCGACGACGTAAGTATTGCTATATCGCCTCTCTTTTTCTTTGTAGTTTGAGTTTTGGAAGGTACTTCATAGTTAATAAAATGTATAATTTCTGTATTTAATCTTTAAATATAAATTAAAGTTGATAAATTCGTTTCCTAATAGTTATAAC
Source organism: Nicotiana paniculata (assembly GCA_005239505.1). Taxonomy (NCBI): domain Eukaryota; kingdom Viridiplantae; phylum Streptophyta; class Magnoliopsida; order Solanales; family Solanaceae; genus Nicotiana; species Nicotiana paniculata. The sequence continues at coordinate 11,703 of ML327186.1, forward strand.
TCACGGGACTGTTTATCGACTTGTAGTGGACTGTTTTGTGGGCTGTTTCGTGTTGCTTTTGGGATGTATATTTTGCTGATGTTTGTGGAGTTTTAGATATAAAAGTTATGGATAAACACCACAAAATGACTTAATGGTGGGCTGGTCATTCGTCGTTACATTTTTAGGTTGTTTGACACTACTTTTGTTGTCGTTTTATGTGTTAAGTGATTAGGGTGTGTGGACTGTTTGTGATATATTGTGATGGAGATAAGGTTGGAAAATGATTCATACATGTTTTTATTATTTGTTCTTGTGTTTTTGGTATATGGTACTGAAGGAGGGCCTTGTTACTAGGGAGATGCTGCCCAAATTTTCATAAACGAGCTACTAGTTTGAGTTGCGAACTTAGCCTTTACTCAGCACTAATTTTGAATCTCCTTATGTTGTGGTAGATTGAGTTGAGTTGTTTGAATAATTTCTTGGAATTTATTAAGGACTCAACAGAATTAAGGTATGTTAAGGCTAAACCTTTCTTTCATTTTGGCATGATCCAGTAACTACATGTGTTTGATAACGAGACATAAAGAGAAGTTAATATTCCTGAATTTATGTGCATTTTCCTAGTCTCATAAGTTACAGAATTCTCCCTTATCGAGACTTCATATTCAATTTAGTTTTGTCTTCTGTCAATCAAGGAAGAAGAGAGTCTATATATATACAGTATTTTCACCACCATCGATCTATAATCAATGGGCAGGCCCCTATTGGGATCAGATGGTGAGTTATATACTAAGCCTACTGTGACCGAGCGCCTATGAGCGAGCCCAGAATGGTCAAAATAAGAGCCTAGTATTATCGAGCGCCTACGAGCGAGCCTACTACGGCATAGCAGTTACACATACCGAGCCTTATAAGGCCGGACAACTATTTTACCTATTATATTGAGAGAGTTGAGTCAGTATCAGCAGGTAAGCATATCTTCAGATTATCTTTGACTCCGAGTTACTTTCAGTTATTATATTATCAGTTCAGTTTTAGCTTTCAGTTATTCTGTTATCTTACATACTCGGTACATTATTTCGTATTGATGTCCCTTTTGTCGGGGACGCTGCATTTCATGCATGCAGGTCCTGCTTGACAGTTGGACAGACCCTCCCAGCAGACAGGGTTAAACATCAGCTTGGTTGGTAAGTTCCACTTCCTCAGAGTTACCAGGTCTAGACCTTTGAATCCATTTTATATATACAGGTTGATGGGTAGGTCGAGGCCCTGTCCCGACCATGATACAGTTCATATATTTCTAGAGGCTTGTAGATGGGTCCTGTATATTTTGTATATCAATATATGTTCATGGTAGCTTCGTCGGCCTGCATAGTTATATATATCATCTTTTGGGTATATTTACCCCATAAATGACATAGGCATTATTTTCAGACGATTCAAAATATGGCCCCATCAGCCTAAGTTGAGGGTTACCCCTCTAGAGTTCACAATTACAGAGTGGTATGCTCGGGCCGAGTATGGCATCGGGTGCCGGCCACGCCTCTTCAGGTTTTGGGCGTGACACCTCAAAACCAGATTTAAGACTGTTACTGACGTCAACCGTGCAGAAATCCTAGAAATTTCTGAATTCTATAAACGACATCGAAACCCATCAAATCACGTCCGATTGACCTCAAATTTTACACACAAGTCAAAAATGACACCACGAACCTACTCCAACTTCTGGAAATCCAATCCGACCACGATATCAAAATTTCCACTTCCAGTCAAAATCGCTAAAATTCCAACTTTCGCCAATTCAAGTCTAACTCTACTATGGACCTCCAAATCACATTACGGACGTGCTCCAGCGTCCAAAATCACCTAACAGAGCTAATGGAACCATCAAAATTCAAATCTGAGGTCGTTTACACACAAGTTGACATTCGATCGACTTTTCCAACTTAAGCTTCCATTTAAGAGACTAAGTCTCTCGATTCACTCTGCAACCACTCCGAACTCGAACCAACCAACTCGGTAAGATATATGATAGTTGTAAAGCACAAAAGAAGCAGAAAGGGGGAAATCAGAGCTATAACTCTCAAAACAACCGGCAGGGTCATTACAAGGAGACACCACGCGTTCGCGAAGGTTTAGCCCGCCTAACCTCCGTGTTCGCGAGATTGGACTCGCGTTCGCATAGAGTCACCTCAAATTCCCAGCCCCACCTCACTAAACTACGTGTTCGTGTTGGTGTAGACGCGTTCGCGAATGGTAGTCCCTCCACTACACCGCGTTCTCGTCCTATTCATTTTGCGTTCGCATAGGGTAATTCCCTCCCCAGCCCAGATCACTCTTCGCGATCGCGTAAGTTCCTTCGCGATCGCGAAGAAGGAAACACCAGATGACAGTTAAAGCTAAGAAAACTAGATTGTCTAAGGACAAACCACATGTAGCCTATCCGAAACTCACCTGAGCCCTCGCGGCTCCAAAACAAATATGCACACAAGTCCAAAAACCTCATATGAACTCGCTCGTGTGATCAAAACACCAAAATAACTATGAATTTGACACCAAATCAAATGAAATTTTCAAGAAAACTTTAGAACTTCTATTTTAACAACCAGACGTCCGAATCACGTCAAACCAACTCCGTTTCTCACCAAATTTGGCAGACAGGTCATAAATATAGTAATGGACCTATACAGGCTTCCAGAACCAGAATACGGACCCGGTATCAACAAAGTCAAACATCGGTCAAATCTAAAGTTATTAAACCTTTAAACTTTTAAGTTTAAACAAAAAGCGATAACTTGAGCTAGGGACCTCCGAAATTGATTCTGTGCATACGCCCAGGTCCTAAATCACAATACGGACCCAACGAGACCATCAAAACACGGATCCCGATCTGTTTGATCAAAATGTTGACCGAAGTCAACTCAAATGGATTTTTAAGGCAAAATTTCATGTTTTATTAATTTTTAACATAAAGCCTTTCAAAAAATACCCGAACTGCGCATGCAAATCGAGGAAGGATTAAAGAAGATATTAGAGGGTTCAAAATATAGAATTAAGGTTTAAAACTCTAGATGACCTATCAGCTCATCACATTCTCCACCTCTAAAACAATCATTCGTCCTCGAGCGGACATAGAAAAGTACCTGGGTTGGTGAAAAGGTGTGAATATCTACTCCGCATGTCCGACTCGGAATCCCAAGTAGCTGCCTTGACCGGCTGACCTCTCCAGTACACTCGAACTGAGGATAACTCTTTGACCTCAACTTTCGAACCTATCGGGCTAGAATAACCACTGGCTTCTCCTCTTAAGTCAAATCCTTGTCCAACTGTACTGAGCTGAAATCTAGCACATGGGACATATCACCGTGATACTTCCGGAGTATGGACACATGGAACACCGGATGGACTCCTTATAAACTAAGTCACAATGCGAGCTTGTAAGCCACCTCACCCACTCTATGAAGAATATCAAAAGGTCCAATACACCTTGGGATCAACTTGCCCATCTTCCCGAACCTCATCACACCCTTCATGGGTGAAACCCGGAGCAACACCTCCCCCGACCATGAATGCAACATCACGAACTCTATGATCGGTATAACCCTTCTGCCTAGACTGAGTTGTGCGAAGTTGATACTGAATAATCTTGACCTTATTCAAGGCATCATGTACCAAATATGTACCCAACAACTGAGCCTCACTGGGCTAGAACTATCCAACTGACAATCGGCACCGCCACCAGTATAATGCCTCATAGGAAGCTATCCAAATGCTCGACTAGTAGTTGTTGTTGTAGGAAAACTCCACAAGTGGCAAGAAATGATCCCAAGAACCCCTAAAATCTATAACAAGCACGAAGCATATCCTCCAATATCTGAATAGTGCACTCGGATTGTTTGTCCGTATGAGGATGAAATGATGTGCTCAACTCAACCTAAGTGCCCAAATCACGTTGTACTGCCCTCTAGAAGTGTGAGGTGAACTGCGTACCTCGATCAAAAATGATAGACACGGGCACACCGTGAAGACGAACGATCTCTTGAATGTAAATCTCAGCCAACCGCTCTGAAGAATAGGTAACTGCCACAGGGATAAAATGCGCTGACTTGGTCAGCCTGTTCACAATAACCTATACTATATCGAACTTCTTCTGAGTCCATAGGAGTCCAACAACAAAATCCATAGTGACACGCTCCCACTTCCACTCAGGAATATTTAACACCGAGCTACATATGCAACTATATCCTTCTTCATACTCCTCCATCAATAATGTTGCGGCAAGTCCTGATACATCTTGGCGACACCCGGATGAATAGGATACTGGGAATTGTGGGGCTCCTCAAGAATCAACTCACGAAGTCCATCTATATTGAGCACATAAATACAACCTTGCATCCTCAAAAATCCATCATCTGCAACAATAACCTGCTTAGCACCACCGTGTCGCACGGTGTCCCTAAGGACAAGAAAATGAGGGTCATCATATTGTCGCTCCCTGATGCACTCAAACAAGGAAGACCGAGTGACTATACAAGTTAGAACACGATTGGGCTATGAAACATCCAACCTCACGAACTGATTGGTCAAATCCTAAACATCTTATGCAAGCGATCTCTCACCGACTGGAATGAATGCAGAGCTGCCTATGCTCACTGCCTTTCTACTCAAGGCATCGGCCACTACATTGGCCTTCCCTGGATGATACAAGATGGTTATATCATAGTCTTTCAATAGATCTAACCACCTCATCTGCCTCATATTGAGATCCTTTTTTTGAACAAATATTGTAGACTCTGGTGATTCATGAAAACCTCGCACGACATGCCATAAAGATGATGCCTCCAGATCTTCAACGCATGAACAATGGTTGATAACTCTAAGTAGTGCACAGGGTAATTCTTCTCATGAACCTTCAACTGCCGCAACGCATATGCAATCACCCTAACCTGCATCAATAATGAATCGATCCCCACACGAGATGCATCACAATACACCGTATAATATCCTAAATATGTGGGCAACACCAACACCGGTGTCGTAGCCAAAGCAGTCTTGAGCTTTTAAAATCTCGCCTCACACTCGTCCGACCATCTGAACGGCGAACCCTTCTGGGTCAACTTGGTCAATGAGGCTCCTATAGATGAAAACCCCTCCACAAACCGACGATAATATCCCGCTAAACCCAAGAAACTCCATATCCCCATTGCTGAAGTGGGTCTAGGACAGTTCTGAACTACCTCAATCTTCTTAGGATCCACCTTTATTCCCTCTGCCAATATGACGCTCCCCAAGGAAGAGACTGAGTATAACCAAAACTCGCACTTAGAAAAGTTGGTATATAAATGACTATGTCTAAGAGTCTGAAGTACAATATGAAGATGTTGCTCATGCTCCTCTCGACTACAGGAGTAGATCAAGATATCATCAATAAACACAATCATAAAGGAGTCCAAATATGGTTTGAATACTCGTTCATCAAATCCGTAAATGCTGCTAGGGAATTTGTCAGCCCAAATGACATCACTAGAAACTCATAATGCCCATACCGCGTCTTGAAAGATGTCTTAGGGACATCGGATGCCCTAATACTCAACTGATGGTATCCAGACCTCAAATCAATCTTCGAAAACACCTTGTCACACTGAAGCTGATCGAATAAGTCATCAATCCTTATCAATGGATACTTGTTCTTGATGGTGACTTTGTTCAATTGTCGGTAATCTATGCACATCTTCATCGATCATCCTTTTTTCTTCACAAACAACACCAGCGCACCCCAGGGCGAGACACTAGGTCTAATGAAGCCCTTATCAAGTAAATCTTGCAACTTCTCCTTCTATTCTTTCAGCTCTAGCGGAATGGGCTGAGTGCCCGGAGCCAAATCAATACAGAAGTCAATATCTCTGGTGGGTGGCATCCCCGGCAGATTTGCAAGAAACACCTCTGGAAATTCACGAACAGCTAGTACTGAATCCATGGAAGGAACCTCCGCACTAGAATCGTAGACATAATCCAAATAAGCTAGACACCCCTTCTCGACCATATGTCGAGCCTTCATATAAGAGATAACCCTACTGGTAGAATGTCCAGGAGTCCTCCTCCACTATAATTGAGTCAACCATGGCAAGGTTAAGGTCACCATCTTGGCGTGACAATCCAATATAGCATAATAAGGTGACAACCAATCCATACCCAAGATGACATCAAAGTCTACCATATCGAGAAGTAAGAGATCTACGCTAGCCTCAAGACTCCCAATAGTAACCACACACAAATGATAGACATGATATACAACAAAAGAATCTCCCACGGGTGTGGACGCATACACAGGAGCACTCAAAGAATCATGAGGCAGAACAAGATATGAAGCAAAATAGGATGACACGAAGGAATAAGTAGATATCGGATCAAATAGAACTGAAGCATCTCTATGGAAAACTAGAACAATACATGTGATAACAACGTCAGATGACTTAGCCTCAGGCCCTGCTGGGAAGGCATAACATCAGGGATGGGCCCTACCACTCTGAACTACATCCCTAGGAAGGACTCTAGATGGCTGGCCTCCACCTCTAGCGGCCTTACCTCCATCCCTAATGGTCTGACCTCCACCTCTGGGTTCCTGACCCCTTCCTCTAGTTGGTTGAGCGGGCGTTGGTTCAACCGGTGCCGGAACCATGGCACGAGAATCTATTATGGTGCGCCGCCCAATAATCTCGGATAGGTCCTCCTGATATGCCCAAAACCACCACACTCAAAATATCCATCTTGATGTTATGGCTGCTGGAACTAAATTTGACCCGAACGGTCGAATAACCACGGTGATAACTCTGAATTGGAGGCGCACTGATAGGAGTTGATGGTGCATTGTAGGATGCCTGCCAATAATAAGGCACATAAGGACCACGACTCCTTGAAGCACTATGAGATGCCTCAAGCGCCGACAGAAATAGCCTGGGATGATGGCCCCTACCAAAAGTACCCCTGCCTCCAGATGATGCACCACTAAAACAACCGGAATGACGAGGCCTCTTATCAGACCCCTGCCCTCTCCCATGTGCAAGAACCATCTCGATCCGCCTAGAAACATTAGCAGCCGTCTGAAAGGAAATATCACCCCCAGTCTCCTTGGCCATCTGTAGCCTGATAAGATGAATGAGTCCATCAATAAACCTCCTCATCCTCTCCCTATCAGTAGGAAGCAAGATAAGGTCATGACGAGCTAGATCCACAAAACGGGTCTCGTACTAAGTGGCTGACATACTCCCCTGGTGGAGACGCTCAAACTGCTTGCGGTAATCCTCCTTCAGTGTGATAGGAAGGAACTTCTATAGAAATAGCTGAAAGAATTAGTCCCAAGTAAGAGAAAACGATCCAGCTGGTCTGGTAGATACATAATCCTTCCACCATCTCTTGGTGGAACCCGTCATTTGAAACACAACAAAATCAACCCCATTGGTCTCAACTATACCCATGTTCCGCAATACCTCATGGCAGCAGGCAAAATAATCATGTGGTTCCTCAGAAGGTGCACCACTGAAGTGAAATGGTAAGTGCTTGGTAAACTTGTCCAATCTCAATAAGCCCTTAGAAGACCTGGCGGGCCTATCACCGGCCCGTGCTGCAACAACCGGCTGAACTATCCCAACTAGCAGGGTTATTGGTGTCTGATACTGGGGAGCCATCTGCTCCAGAGTGTGAGTAGCGGGATTCTGTGCTCATTCCCCAGCCTAAGAGATGGCTGGTGCCATAGAAAATGTACCGGCATGAGACACACTCTCCATAAGGCCCACCAAATGTACTAGAGTGTCCTGAAGCACTAGGGTGGCGATGAACCCCTCCGAGACCTGATCTGGTCCAACAGGTACAGTCTGAGCAGGAACCTCCTCATCAATCTACCTGAGGCTCCACTGATGTTACCGGTGCTTGAGCTCTAGGCTGAGCTCTGCCTCTGCCTCTGCCTCGGCCTCTGGAACGACCTCGGACTCGACCTCTACCCCTCGTAGAAGCTTCCACTAGGGGATCCAGCTGCTGTCCAGCTGAGGATACGGTTCATGTTCTCACATGACAAGAATAGAATAATTCAATCATCAATGATAGAATAAAATCGCATGACAGAGAAGAATAGAAGTGAAATTGTTCCTAAACTCCATAGCCTCTAGAAGATAAGTACAGACGTCTCCGTATCGATCCTCCAGACTCTAATAAGCTTGCTCGTGACTTGTGAGACCTATGTAACCTAGTGATCTGATACCAACTTGTCACGATCCGGAATTCCCATCTTCGGGACCATGATGGCGCCTAACATTTCACTTGCTAGGCAAGCCAACATTAGAACAATTTATCCATTTTTCAACAGTTTAAATTAAATAATGAGAAAGAACTAAAATAACTATAATAATCCAATGTTAAGTGCGAAAACTATAACGACTAAAATATCTGATACAACCCTGGACCAGTGTCACAAGTGCACGAGCTACTACAATGGTACAAACAAGGGTCTGAATAAAACATAAAGTTGTCTAAAGCAAAATGCACATCTAAATAAAAGTAAAGGGGACTCTAGGAGCTGCGGACGCTGAGCAGGTGTACCTCAAGTCTCCACAAGAAGTGCACAGTGTAGTATGAGTACAACCGACCCCATGTACTATGTAAGTGCCGAGCCTAACCTCGATGAAGTAGTGACGAGGCTAAGGTAGGTCACTCACACAATAACCTGTACGCAGTATATAATAAAGACAGGAGGAGGAAATGCGGAACAAAATAAAATAGTTAACTGAAGATAATAGCTACAGCCTCAATATATAAACCAGTGACGATCAGAATTTCCAATCCTCAGAGTTTCAAATGAAAATACGGTAAACCAACACAGCTCAAGGAAATAGAAACACATAGGTTGTTGCGGCGCGCAATCCGATCCCACCGTACAACACAATCCTTCCTTATTCCACCATAACATTCTTCAACAATCATAAGCAAATATATGTTGCGGCGCGCAACCTGATCCCACCATATAACAAAATCAGTATCACGATTCACCCTTATTTCACCGTATCAACCCACCCTTATTTCACATGTTGCAGCGTGCAACCCCATCCCACCGTATCAATAAAAATTCGCTCATATTCCTCTGTATCAGTCCACCCTTGTTTCACCTGTTGCAGCGTGCAACCCGATCCCACCATATCAGCATAATTATTTACTAAGTACAATTAAATCCATAATTCAAATCACAAAAACCTCTACGATTGATGAATATAAAACTTAATCGAAAAGGAAACCATGTACCCACTTGGGAATTCACATATGCAATACTACACGGCAAGACAAGTCCAGTAAATGACAATTAGAAGATGCAAGTAAGTCAATTAAAGTAAATAGCAGAGGGCCATGAAAAGGCCTAACACTTTTAACCGGAGAAACAATGATGAAGAAGTATCAAATAAAGCATGGAAGGCATTTAGAGTACATAACAATTAAGGTAGGGAAGGAAATAATTAAGGAAAAGCGGAAAATCAGGGAAACAAGCAATTCGGCGGCGTATAAGCACTTGTCACCTCGCATATATCCCGCAACACATGAAATTCACATAGCACATAGTCCAAGGGTTCTTAATTCCCTAAAATCAAGGTTAAACTCAACACTTACCTCACTCTGCAGTCAACTCAGAGCTCTATCGGGGCCTTTCCCCTAGAATCCGCCTCCAAATCACTTGTATCTAACCACAACTGACTCAATAATATCAAATATTGCTAAAGTAATCAATAAAATGCATAAATTTAGAATTCCCACACTTTTTCCCAAAAAGTCAAAAATCGAACTTGGTCCTACTTGTTCCAAACCCGAAATTCGGACCAAAATCTGATTACCCATTCACCCCCGAGCCCGGTTATGTAATTTGTTTCAAAATCTGACCCCAATTAGAGGTCTAAATTCTAATTTTATAAAAATCCCTAATTCTACCCAAACTCCCAATTTCTACCATGAAAATCCTAAATTTTAGGTGGATATCTTATGAAATGTAATAGGTAATTGAAAGAAAGTAGGTTAGAATCACTTACCAACAAATTGGAGAAGAAGAGCTCTTGGAAAAATCACCTCTAGGGTATTCTAGTTTTAAAATTTTGAAAGAATAAACAAAATCTCGTTTTGGGACTGTTTTAATCACTAGAGTCAGGTGTTCATCGCGTTCGCGTGAAACCTGACACGTTTGCGAAGAGCAAGGCCTCAATGGATTACGAAATCGCGGGAGACTCCGAAGGTTTAGCTCGCCTAACCTTCACGAGACTGGACTCGCGTTCACATAGAGTAACCTCAAATTCCCAGCCCCCACCTCACTATACTACGCATTCACGTTGGTGTGGACGCATTCGCGAAGGGCAATCCCTCCATTGCTCTACGTTCGCATCCTATTCCTTGCGTTCGCATAGGGTTATTCCCTCCCCATCCCAGATCACTCTTTGCGATCGCGAAGAAGGAAACATCAGATAACAGCTGAAGCTAAGAAACCTAGATTTTTTAAGTACAAACCACCTGTAGCCTATCCGAAACTCAGCCGAGCTCTCGGGGTTCCAAATCAAATATGAACACAAGTACAAAAACCTCATACGAACTCGCTAACGCGATCAAAACACCAAAATAACGCCTAAAACTACGAAATGGACACCAAATTAAATAAAATTTTCAAGAAAATTTTAGAACTTCTATTTTAACAATCGGACGTCTGAATCACGTCAAACCAACTCCGTTTCTCACCAAATTTGGCAGACAGGTCATAAATTTAGTATGGACATATACCGGGTTCCGAAATCAGAATACGGACCCGGTATCAACAAAATCAAAAATCGGTCAAATCTTTAAAGTCACCAAACCTTTAAACTTTTAATTTTTAACAAAAAGCAATAACTCGAGCTAGGGACCTCTGAAATCGATTATGTGCATACGCCCAGGTCCCAAAGATACGGACTTATCGGGACCGTCAAAACACGGATCCGGATCCGTTTGCTCAAAACGTTGACCGAAGTCAACTCAAATAGATTTTTAAGGCAAAATTTCATGTTTTATCTATTTTTAACATAAAAGCCTTTCGGAAAAATACCCGGATGGTGCATGCAAATTGTGGAAGGGCTTATAGAAGCTATTTGAGACTTCGAAACACAGAATTAAGATTTAAAACTCTAGATGACATATCGGGTCATCACAGGAAGTTACACATTTGGCCGCTCGGCCAAAAATATTATATTCGCTAGTGAAATATAAAAATAAATATGTATAAAATATTTATAGTATATATATATATTATAGATTAATATACAAAAAGTATATATTTTACTGGCTATTATTTTTAAGAATGTTTATAATGCGTAGTTTTCTCAATTATTATAATTTATTTTCTTCATGGCGTCCATTGTAATTTCTAATGTCAAAAACAAGTAATTTTTACATCTAATCCATTTTCAATCCAATCTTCTAGGAATAACTACTACAAAAAAAAAGTGAAATCCCAACCATATCTGAAAATACCAAGTGCACAAGAAGTTAACAAGGAAAAGACACATCCACGTGACAAAAGTGTCCATGATTGTACTTGAATTTTCAGCTTTTGAGTATTTATTTGAACAGGGCTGGAAATCCAGCCCGATGAGAAAAGTAACTGGAAAAATAGCACAGGCTAGCCAGTTTTTGAATTGGTCATTCAAAAATATTCAAAAATAATCAGTATTTGTCAAGTTATTAAAAAATAGTTATTATTTTACTGCAACAGAGACCGGTTCAGCATAATATACTAAAGTTTGGCGCACCTATATATGAACTTCCAACATATTATGCTGGAACTCTAATACACGGAAAGTTCCAACATAATATACTGGAGATTCGAGCACCTGTATATGAACTTACAGCATATTATACTGGACCGGTATACTTTGCTGGAACTCTAGTATATTATGTTGGAGTTCTAGTATACTTTTGCTAGAACTCCATTATATTATGTTGGAGTTCCAGTATACTTATGCGGAACTCCAGTATAATATGTTGGAGTTCTAGTATACTTATGCTGAAACTCCAATATAATATGCTGGAGTTTTCTCCGAATTTTGAACAGTGTTTTCGTTCAAATTTATCTTTACATAAAAAGTGACTAAATTTTAACTACTTTTGAAAGTGTAATTATTTTTAAATGATCACTTATAAATATGGCTATTTTTTAATTTTACCGTATGTAAGTGAAAGGTAGCTTTTTAATTTTTATATTATTATTCAACACAAAGCTCACCAAGAGCCCTTTTGGTCAAGTTACCAATAACCGGTTATTTTGATAGGCACTTTTATCAAAATAACTTTTTTGACAAGTGCTTGTGGAAAAAAGAAAAACATGTTAGACCAATTCGTCTCAGAAGTGCTTTTACGACATTTAATAAGAAGATTGTGTTTGATCAGTTTTTTAAACAAATAAGTACTTTTTAAGTGTCAAATTACGAAAAAGATAGGTATCAACGCGCATTTCGCAATTAGGACTATTTAAAAAGAGAAATTACTCTAAATATTTATTATGAAAGACATTATTTAAGCTTTTATTATGAGTTTTAAAAAAATTAAAACATTAAAATAAAAGATACATATTTAAAAAATTATTTAATACGATAAATGACTAAACCAAAACAACAATAATATTGAATACGCAGTATAATGACTTTATTTTTTTTATGATGATTTAAATAAATACATCAATTAATTCAAAGAGCTTGTAATTTCTAAGGAAGGCTTTGTATTCCAAGGAGGAAGAAAAGAAATACAAGAAAGAGGAAGAGAAGACCTAGAGAAAAGAAAAGAAACGTAGAAACGAAAAGGAAAAGTTGTATTTATAATTAAAAGATATAATGGTAAAGATTATTTGGTAAATATAAATTTAGTATAACGATATTTTTGTTTAAGAAGCAAAAAACAGTTGAATAATTGGCAACTAGGAAATATACGTTTATTCTCATTATAAGATATTACAAATAGAGTAGCGCATAAATAGAAAAGAGAAAAGCGTGTGTTTAGGCTTGGTCAATTTTCCACATCACTACCATACCTGCCTCTGGAAAAAAGCGAAAGATTATTGCAATTCCATTGCCAGACCACAATATTCGACTTACATCCAAACAGAAATGTGAAAATGATGAAAAACAAAATTCAATAGTAACCCCAGCAACAGTAGCAGATGGCAGAAAGTAAAAAGTAGCAATCCTACCATTTATCACAAACAGAAAGAATAAACTCAAAACTTCTCAACTCAATAAATGCCCCTAAATCCAGATGCCAGCTCAGTGGTCCCTTCTCCATTAATATTATACTTCATATGAAATCTATGACTTGCATAATCCCATTGTCAACTGTGTGTGTATATGCGTCGTTACCTTATTATAGAGAAAAGAAACGGCAGGCCAGTGCACAAAGCATCATGCATTCACGCAAGGTTCGGAGAAGGGAGTGATGTAATGCTTCCACGGCTCGAACCCATGACCTATAAGTCACACGGAGACAACTTTACCATTGCTCCAAGGCTCCCCCTTCTTTATTATTATAGAGAAACCTTGACAAACTCTTAAGTAAAATTGATTCTTTAAAGGGAAAAAGAGACCACTCCTCCAAGCTTCTCTCAGTGTCCTCTGAGCTATTATACATGTATGAAAACCAATATCAACGAACTCCAAAATGAATAAAGAATGTTTCCTCCTTGCCGTTCAAACAAGATTAAACAATTCTGCATGAAATTGATTCTGACGAACTATGTTCGCAAGTATCTTCTTTGTCGTTGTATTTCAGCTTCATTCATCCAATCAGAGAGCCACAATAGGCCTTTATAACCCAAATATACCGAAGCAATCAGAGCTATTATGATGATAACAAATAGAAAAAGTCTCTTGATGCCAGCAATAATTCTCTGTCAAGTTAAAACCACTGCAGTTAAGCATTTGAAAGCTTGAAAGAAAAACGGATGCATCATTAATTCTAAGACAGACCTGCAGTGTTGAAGTTTTCTTGTCTTCGAGCACTCTTCCTTTTCTCCGTCTTCGCTTCGTCAGGTTATCTTTTGTTTCAGGTTCCTTTTCCTGACCAAGACCAAATTTGAGTCAAATTTGAACTAGTTATGGGGTATAAATTTGGATCAATAACCTATTGAACGCAATCATTCTCATTCTTAAAAAATAAACTATTCAAAGCTGAAGCAAGAGAAGTAACCCTCTTTCTTGTTACACTCCAGAAAATACAGCAGATCGTGACATGCATTTACCTCGGGCGCTTTTGATTTACGATGTTGCAACTCTCCCTCAGCAGCTTTCACTTTGCTCCTGCAATCTGAATTGCAAGGAAGGATGCCAAGTCCATATTGGTTTCTAGATACATCTTTGGGATCAGTACCATTACTTCTATAGGCTGCTTGCACGTCCTTACAGACCAACTCTTTTTTCAAAGTTTGGCATCCACAGCGAGCAGTAACCTAATAAAAGAACCATTAAACATTAACAGTAGATAGGCAGAAAATAGTGGATAGAACATGGAAAAAGAATTGATAAAAGTGACTCAGTAAGCTAAATAACTGGAACTTTTATTTTGGGGTTGTGGGGGGGGGGGGGNATCAATCAATGAAAAAAGAATTGATTTTACCTTTTGGAATAATAAGTTATCTGGGTTAATAGAGCTAATAGAAAGGAGCCATCTGGCTCGCTAGAAACATTCCTGTTCAACTTTCTGGGATAGAATTTAGTTGTATTTTGGATGAGTCCATAGAAGTTAAATTCTTTTTTTTCCTTTACTGAATAGTAAGTGTAGCTCACAGAAATTAAATCTTTTTCTCTTTCTTTTCTTTCATCCAGTATTTTCCTTTTCTCACTGACAACGGAACTCTCTTTCTTTCGTGGTTTTTAAATATAGATAATTGACACATCCAAATAAAAAGTAGCTGATGAAAAACAATGGCATCTCAGACAATTGGCTTTCATGCAACTTCATAAAGATGATTTTCCTTGTACACACCAGTTAGTGGAATGTTTAATGGCATCGAGTGAAGCTCATTCAAATCCTAACTCAATGATGCTTTGATAGGATAGCGTGGCTAAGAAAGTGGAAAACAGAAATCAGTTTGTGAGCTAATAGTCAAATATTAATTAATTTGTTTATTCTAGTCCATAAGTAATAAACCTATGTAGATATTCCGAATCAGCATATACATAGTATAGACCAAACAGTCCTGCTCCCTTAAGAATTTGTCGAATTGGGAAAATATAGTTAAGTTGGCCAACAATTTGTGATAGAAAATGATTTAAAGCCCTTTTGTTTCAGCATAAAAAAGAATAGGTTCAATACCAAGCTTGGTTTGATGCAATGGATATGCTTTTTTGGTCATGGAATTGGCTGACTAACTCAAAGGTACCTTCAAGGAGGCCGCACACATATGCTTACTGTCGTGAATGGTTACTTTCTGGTAATCTTGAAGGAAAAATGTAACAGCATGTAATAAAGAAATTTAACAGGCAAATGATCCTTGTTTGAAAGCGTCATGGAAATTACAACCTTTTACGGACCAAACAGGAAAAAATATTTCTTGATTTTGTTTTCTGTTTCTCCTTGCTCTATTTCATGTATACATGCATACGTAAATACATACATATTCATATATGTACGTACAAATAAGTATGTGTTAATGTATGTATGCCTGTGTGTGTGTATATATATATAACACTTATATCACCCTAAGTTATACTTATTTGCTACTTCTCTGACCCATTGCCATGCTCCAAGTAGGGAAAGGAGGTTTCCTCTCACTGTTGCTTTTCTTTTGTGGCGTTGGGGGTGGTCCGCCAATCTGCTCATTTTAGGCTTTCACAGAGTTCTTGGTTTGGGAGTGAATGGATATCAGGATGGGTACTGTACCTCCCTGAACCAGTAACATGCCCTCCCCTCCCCCTCGCGGGCTACTTGGCAACGAAAAGCAAAAAAGATTGAAAGAAAATTCACTTTCGTGCGAAATAGGTGCAATTTCCTACTTCAATATAAATATGGCCATAGGAATGATTTTGATTTAAAACAAGATGCTAAGAAACACAAGTTTTTTGTAATTCAGACTAAGTATTACTGACTAAGATAATTAGGTCAACAAACCACACAGTGAGAGTATATCAATCAATTACCTTCTTGGAGCATTGATCAGGAGATGGACATTCGCCAGGATGACATATCTCCGGGCAGAGGTGCGTACAATTAGGAAATTTTCTGCACATTTCGCATCCAAACAAAGAAGGGTTCATCAAGGTCAGTTAGGGAGTTTCAGGTGCATCTCGAATGCACATAATCAACTTTATTATAAGCCTAAAGGGAAAGGGGTTGCGCAAATAAGTTGATAAACCAAAAAGCCTCTGTAGCCATCATGGTACACGGCATTTTTGCCGAAGGTGAAACAAAAAGAAATATAGCCTACCTATAAAACAATGAAATTACAGCTTTCGTTTATCGTAGATTTGAAGGAAAAGTGAGCAAAGTTCAATAAGCTACCTATGGCATGGTCCTCCACATGATCGAACAGTAAGTTGCTCTTTTGCGGACAAGCTGTTGTAGTATATGCACTCAAAGACATGAACCATGGAACCACAGTGACATGAACGCTTTATTAGTGCTTTGCAAGGGGGGCATTCTCCAGGATGACAACGCAAGGGACATGGATGAGGACAAGTAGGCTTTCTTTCCTAAAAGAGGATCAATAAAAGTAAATAGTTCATACCCGAACAACAAACTATAAAGTGCCAACTTATAAAGGAGTGCAATCATCAAAATGATAGAGCCACCAAACATGTCATCGAAAGTATTGATTGCTGAATTAGGCCCCAAAAGAAAAAACTGGTAATTCCCACAGATGAGATGGATAGAAAATATATTAATACCTGTTGGCAAGGAAGAGTACACTCTTCACAAGATTCGGTTCTTCTACTGCCATATAATTTTGAAGTACTACTAACCAAGGCATGGCAAACTTTAGTGCAGTAGTGATTTCCACAAGGAAGAGGATTTCCACACAAATTGTCACAGGAAAACACTGTCCTGTCTGAGCAGACCATCTGAAACGAGAAAGAGTTCAAGTGAATTTCTGTTGGTAAGTAAATTTAAATCTTTTGACAGAGACTAAAGAATAATAAATAGCTCCTGAAAAGAATATACAAAAGAAGATAATGTAAGTATTATTGACGAGTTGAGGATATGATTCCCACCATTCTTTCTGCTCCTACATGATCACCCCAACAAGACCTCCAAACAAGTTGTGGGCATGGGGGGCATGATGAACCAGGAGTAGATTCAGTCTGATTGTTCGGTCTCCTTTTCTTTGGTTTCAAAGTGAACTCTGGAAGAGGAGGTTGTGTAGGGCCGTGGCACCTGCTTATAATCGACGATCAACAAAGATTCAGTGAATGAACCAGTATACATTAGAAGATATCCAGAAATGTAATAAAGGCAAACCTCAGTTCACACTTGTGCCCACAAGGATATTCTTCATCACAAAGTAAACGACATGGTGGGCAAGCTCCATAGTGACACTTATGTGGCTAGAGAAATGAGTGCACACGTTAGCCTCCATGTTAAACAGTATTTTATTTCATGAAGTTGGATGAAAACCGAGGCATCAAGTGATAACCCTGCTAATATTCCTAGAATAACAATCTAAAATGTTCATACAATCACCTAGTACATGGTAAGTAGTACATGCAACAAATACAACCTTGCAATTAGAAGCATGCCTGCATAAACGATCCACACGACATGGTTTACGACATTTTGGAGGTTGTTGTTCAGCTTCTGCACCACAAGGAACCTGACCATAGTGAACAAAATTACCAGAAACAAGTCAGCAAGAATCTTCACTAAAGGATTTACAATATTAGCACCATATATAAATACTAATACATTTTCTAGTTGTAATCTAGAGCCTTCTTGCTAAACTTTTTAAAATGATTTCTACTTTATTGCTTAAAGCATAAAAAATTCCAGCAGAATTTGGAAAACAGAAATCAGTGGCAAGAAGCAAATGTGAGGATAGTGACAGTGCCATCGTTAGAGAGATTGCAAGTTGATTTGTTTAAATAGAGCCGAGCATGGAGATGACAGAAATTTATTTTCTTATTTTGATAAGGTGATGACAGAAAATTTGTTTACAACCTCAAATGATCTGACAAGATGAAAGAGGATAGATTGGGGAGGCTGATGTCATTTCTACAGAGGTAAATTGTCAAGCTTTTACTATTGTGATTGCTTTTGGTGATGGAACATCCAATAATGAGAACCTTTTACCATCAGTCACTAGGCGCATCATGCTATCATAGAAGGCCACAAGTTATTAAACTAATGAGGGGAATATAAACAAGTGTAGGTAAAGAGGAATATAAGTAAGCACCATGAGTTACAACCTATTCATAGATAAATGTTCATTCATAGGCTCCTTCTTCATCTCTTAAGCTAGAAGATTCAGATGTTTGAAGCATAAAGATATTTAGTGGGCGTTTGGACATAAGAATTGTAAGATTCCAAAATAGGGGGAAAAAAAATTTCAATGGTATCTGAAATTTAGAGTTGTGTTTGGACATGAATATGATTTTGGGTTGTTTTTGAAGTTTTGTGAGTCATTTGAGTGAAAAATTTGAAAAATAGCTTTTTGGAGTTTTTTAAATTTTCAAAGTTTTCCAAAATGCATCTTCAAGAGAAAATTAAAAATTTTATGAAATAACGCTGATTTTGAAAAAAAGTGAAATTGTTTTGAAGAAAAGGAAAAAGTTTCTTATATCCAAACAGGCTCTTAAGTGAAAAGCTCAAAGATGTTGCCGACTCATCATAAAATATTGGTGAAGACTCCCAGTATAAAACAATGTTCACCAGAAAGAGGGAAAGTTCTAAAGACTGATCAACAGAAAACTCTATGCCACTTCTATTCTTTCTAATCAGTAAAACAGATACTTATATTGAAAACCATCTCTTCCACTATAGGAGATATTCAATTTCAAGCTGAACTCCTACCTCGAAATGTGTCTCCCCGCATAAACATGAAATTGTGACCATCACTGGGCAGGGTGCACAAGCGCCTCTGCAGTAACCAAAGGAAATTGGTCACATTTTGTTCAATAACTGATGCAAGGATTACAAGATCAAGCACTGTCACAATCACCCAAATATCCAATATATAAACATGAATTGGGATTATTTAGCTCATACATTTTTTCCTTTGCAAATCAACACTAAAGTAACACTACTTTAAATCGTAAGAGACCACAACAACAATAAACCCAGTGTAGTCCGACAAGTGGGATCTGGGAAGGTAGAGTGTACGCAGACCTTGCCCCTGCCTTTAACAGCTTGTTGGATTATTGTTACATATCGTTTCATAATGTATCGTATTGTGCTGCATTATATTGTATTGTATTGTTTGATGAACACAACGTTTGGATAGATTGTATCGTTTGTCGTCGTTTTATGATGTCACGCACTAACAATATGAAGAATAAACTTGCAATATTACTAAGAAAAAATAGGATACGGAGTAGAATTCTTATATAAAAAAGTAGGGTAAATGATAAAATATGGTTATTTAATAATAAGGAAGGGCAAGATGAGAGAAAAAAGCAAGGAAACGATGCCACCACACCAAATCCGTCGTTTCATAAAGTGACACTTTTCGTTGTTACATAACAACGATACGATGCAATAAAATCTAAGTAACAATCAAAACAAACATTGTATTTAAAGTAACAATACGATACAATACAATAGGAAAAAGGGGAGGGTCATATTGGGACCTGCACCAAACGAAAAATATCTTTCAAAGATGACAGTTAGTTGTTTTACATTGGAATCACCAGGGGCAAGGGTGACACCTTTTAACATGCGATAACCTACCAGTTGAAAATATAATTAAGTAAATAAATCAGTATTCTCTCAAATAATTTAAACTTTTAGAAGAGATGGTCACACGCCGAAAATATCACTGCATACCAGTAACTAGTAAGAAAGCTCGAAATGATGCAATTTTCCTATGACTTAAGGGGTTGTTCATGTCAAAACAACAACAACAACATACCAATGTATAATCTTACGGGTGGGGCCTGGGGAGGGTAGTGTGTACGCATACCTTACCCCTACCTGCAGAGGTAGAGAGGCTATTTCCGATAGACCCTCGGCTCAAGAAAAGATGGAAAGGAAGAATAGGGGAGAAGAAGAAGAGGAAAGAAGGGGGACAAAGAAGGAAGAGGGAGGCAAAAGACAATAAGGAAAGAGGAGAAAAAGTGGCATCAAATAGTAACCATCAGGGAGCAACATTATCCGGTAAAAAGGGGAGAAAAAGTAGCATCAAATAGTAATAATCAGGGAGCAACAATCCTAGTAGCAATTTTCAAAAACAATGGACGTGGTTGCTAAATACCAGATAGGCAGATAGAATAACAAACTAGGAGGAAGTAACTTTCAACCCACAACAAGAATATTACTAATACTAGTGTACTACTGGTAAACCTAGGAGAAACTCACAATTACCTGTCAACCACCACCTTAATCCTCGACCTCCACACCTTCCTATCGCTAGTCATGTCCTCGGTTAGGTGAAGCACCGACATGTCCTGCCTAATCACCCCTCTCCAATACTTTTTTGGCCTACCTCTCCCCTTCCTCAAGCCCGCCATGGTCAAGCTCTCACACCTCCTGACCGGGACATCTATGTCTCTCCTCTTCACATGTCCAAACCATCGCAGCCTCGATTCCCACAATTTGGCTTCCGATGCCGCTCCCACCTTGTCCCTAATAACTTCATTTCTGAACTTGTCTTTCTCTTTCCTGGTATGTCCACACATCCATCTCAACATCCTCATTTCTGCTACGCTCATCTTTTGGACATGGGACTTATTGACGAGCCAACACTCTGCTCTATACAACATAGCCGGTCTAACCACCACCCTGTAGAATTTGCCCGTAAGTCTAGGCGGCACATTCTTATCACATAAAACCCCGCTGCCTCCCGATGTCCTCATCCGGAGAGTCAAGACGGGCTCCACTGTAGCAAGATAAATTACTATATCACCCCAAGTATCTTATTTTTTATAATGGTAGTATACGGGCCAGTTTGGGCACCAACACAAATACCCGACAACCCAGTCCACCAAGGCTTACGAGAAAAAATCACCTAGCATTTTCTGCCTCTACTGGGATTTGAACATGAGACCCCATGGTCCTCCTACCATTTCATTAACCACTAGGCCACAACCTTAGGTGTTGAATCACTTCAAGTATCTTAAACTTCAAAAAGGCTAAAGCTTATCCTTTTTAGATGATATGTACCTAATAAAATCCATGTGAATGATTTCCAATATTTACTTTTCTGAGAAAAGCAACAAGAATGATTTCTAATATTTATCATATCTGTCCTTCTCAATTCTCATTTCACAAATTTGTAATGATTTTTGTTCCTAAAATACGGAAATATGCATTAGAGACACCACAAGCACACATATCCAACACACGTTCATATTAGGAAAGGAGCTTCACAAAACGGTATAAACTCTTTCATGTACTGAACCTACAAGAAGTTGATATATCAATAAGACAATAACTTTTCCTGTAAGAGGAATAGCATGAAAATTCTCTTCCATTTAATGCCTGGGAATCGCAACTCACAACTCAGAAAAACAGAAAGAACTATATCAGACCTGTGGCATGGAGCTGGACACTTGTGATTCCTACAACGGAGCTTCCTGTCACACATCTGTCACTTGACAGATTTAAGTACACATAAGGAATAATAGTAAGTATCAAAATTGTCAAAATATGAACCGGCCAAACACACCTCAGAACAAGGTGGGCAATCCCCATCACAGCATTTCCGCTTACAGGCATGTCTTCCACAGTCCCGCATTTTCTGACACTTCCTTTCACATGTCAAATCTTGATAGCAGGGAACCTACTCTAAGTTCAATTTATTGTTGAAAAACTTAGAACCGAAAGATAATCACAAAAGTTCAAGTCAATTAATCAAAATAAGTATAACTAAATCTTACCTGTTTCCTGTAACTCCCACACCTACATGATTTCGTAACAGCTACCCGACAAGTTTCAATGCAGGGGCCTTTGTGGCACCTTTCAGGGCACCTATGAAATCCACAACTCAACATTTTACCACATGTTGCTCCACATACCGAAACCGGAGCATCACAAGCAATCCCTTCATAAACTCTCTTCCCACAAGGACAAGTCCTCTTCCCTTGAAGTGGACAATCTCCACATTCACCCTCGTGACAACCTCTTTCACACTTATGCCTCCCACAACCAAGTAATTTATCACACGGATTTTCACACCTAAAGAACCTATCAAAACACTCTCTTTTCATCTCCAGCTTCCCGCATTGACACTTATAAATGCCTTTAGCTTTACAAGGAGGACAATCACCCTCATGGCAAATTTCACCACACCTGTGAGTCTTACAATCCAAAACTTTCTTACAAACACCATTGCACGAGAAATTCTTGAACCCACATCGTTTGACATCTTCCACAGCCCCACAAAAGCACTTGGATTTAACCAATTTAGGACAAGCCGGGCACGGTCCTGGGTGGCACAACAATAAGCAATGGTGTCCACAATTGTACTTCAATGGCCTCCCACAAATTTCATTACAAGAATGAGGTAAAACCCAAGGATCATGAGGTGGGTCCGGGAGTTTCCCACAGAAACAATAGTAATTTTTAGGGATCTGCGATTTGGAATACTCAACTCGGCATTTGGGGCAGTGCCATAAAAGGGAACTGTCATTCGGAGTGGCGGCTCGCGTGATGGCACGTGCGGCGGCCAAATTGGAGCATTGAACGGCCCATGATTGGATACAATGGAGATGAAAGACAGCGAAACAGCCAGAGGAACATGACCATGTGGGATCGGTAGGACGGATTCTTTCGAGGCAAATGAGGCATGAAAGGGCACCGGAACGAGAAGAAGTGAGGAAAGATTGGATTTTGATGAGGTCATGTTGTTGCTGTTGTTGGTTGTTGTGGTCGCCGCTGGAATGTTCAAGGTAGGATTTGAAGATGGTGGAAGAGAGGTCGGAATGGCGATGGTGATGGGAGTCGGAGGTGGTGGCGGAATCGGAATCGGAGTCGGAAGATGGCGGTGAGAGAGGTGGTGCAACGGTGGCGGACCAGGAGGTCATTTTGGGAAATTTTGGGAAGTAAGAGTTTGGACTTTCGTTGGTTTTGAGAAGGACGTTATAAGTTGTGACCAAATGCTCGATTTGGACCAATTCTGTTCTATGTTTCTAGAAAACTTGCCATTTGTCGCTCATCTTTTGTCAAAGTACGAAAACGAGATTACACCATGTTCGTCTCATTTTATACCTTACCCCTCCCCGGAAGGGATAAAGACGTTGTTTCCAAGAGGCTCTTCACTCAGAGACAAAATATCTATAATAATAATAAAAATCAAATAAATAATATTTGTACCGTAAGAGACAACAAATAAGTGGAAGGACAATAATTATGCTAATAGTAAAATTGAAAAAAATAAAAACTGATAATAAAAATAGTGTGGTGAACAAAAACCGCTAGCAGTCCTAGACAAAACACTATCAGGCTGACAAGAACAACGAGGAAAAATGTTCAATTATCCCCTAACTCACAACCCTAATGGTCGATCTCCACACCTCCCTATCCAGGGCAATGTCCTCGGAAATCTGAAGTTACGTCATGTCATGCTTGATCACCTCGCCCCAATACTTCTTAGACCGCCTCTACCTCTTCTCGTTCGTCTCATTTTATATAAGTATAATTTATTGTTTTAATTAGACACAAAATTTTAATAGTTGTAGTTTGATTTATGCTCCATTATACTAATGTAGTTACCGGAAATATTTAAGTATTTATTAAAAATTAGTGAACAAAGATAAGATTTACAACAAATTCTAAAAATTTAAATAGTTAAATGAAGTAGAAAGTTGTGTTAGTTGTCTAAACTGATTGTGTTTACTAACTTTGCACATGATATCAAAAGGAAACAAACTTAATACGGCTCAATGTCCCAAAAATAGAAAGCTGAAGTTGAAAGAAAATCACAAAGAATTTGCCCTATACAAAAGTTATTGGCTATTTGATATAAATAGGAGATTGTATAATGTTGGATAATTGTTTGTTAGTAATATATTTGGAAGTTTTCTTTAATCCTAGACATGATGCAAAGAAAATAAAAGATATTTGCAATGAACGAAGACTTTATGCTTGTATATTAGAAAGTTGATAATTTTGATATGTTAGTATGTTTTGATTTAGATTTTGCAGGTTATCTATATAGTATGAAATCAATCTTATATTTTTGTGATTTTATGACATTGTAACATTGAGAAACTGTCATGAATAAAATTGTATTTAGAGTGATTGTCTATTTTTAGAGAGTTTGTTATTTTGTGGCTAAGTCATTTTTCTCCTATAAATAGAGGGATCTTACCGCATTGTAATTCATTCCAAAATTCAATAAGAATTACATCTCTCTTTTCCTTGCAATATTATTCTTTTTCTTATTATTTTATTATACGTTATCAGCACGAGACTCTACCGTCTCAAGAAGCTCTTTGAGAAAATTAAGGTATAACTTTTCTGCTCTTTTAATTATGATTGATATTATAAAAAGAAATGAAAACAACACGACAGGGGCCCGAGAACCACTAAAGAAAATCAAGAAACGTGCGGAAGCTAAAAAAAAATAAAGAAACAAAAAAGAAGACAAAAATTAAAGATAGATTGAATTCAAGAAAGAGTTTCTTGAATTCAAGAAGTCTATTCTTGAAGTTCAATCCTAACAACAACAATTAACTAACGAAAAACTAATTGTCTTTGGTAGAGACTTAAAAACAAGAAATAAATTGTGAAATCCAACTCCTTTAGATTAACAAGAACAACAATAAGCCTAAACTTATCACCTTTCTTGAATACCTGGAAATGATCTAAGATTTCGAAAAGAGTTTAATCTTACCGCCTTTAAGTTGAGTCTTGAAGGTTAAAGAATAAATCCAAGAGTAGCTACACACAAGAGTGCAAGAAAAATCTCACAATTTTTATTGATATTGTCTATAATAATCTAAGTTTAAAAACAAATAAGGCAACCTTTAAATAGGTAGGAGGGGATCACGAAATTAAGGCTAAAAAGGTAAGGAAATAAAGTTCTTAACTACTTTGGACAACAAGTCCAACTACCTTAGGAAAAAGAAAATGTTAGGAAGCAAAAATCAAGTCATTCGTGGAAAGTAATTCCAACAAACTTAGGAAAAGGAAAACATAACCTTAAATAACTAGAAGCAATAAAATATAGTCCCAAAATATATCAAAATAAGTCCCAAACTAATCTTGGATAGAATTTTAAGAATCTTGAAAATCTTGAAGGAAATTTGCAAGGAACTTGGCACAAGCTTGCTTCTCAACATCTAGCATGCCTATGTAACCTTCTTGGACATCAGGTAAGTCCTTTTTATGCTATAAAAATGTGGCTTTATGTAGGACTTCATGGCTTCAAGTTTAGACACATTTTAGGTGTCAAATTGGTTCAAAAGTGGACTGACTAGGACCTTCTTCAAAGGATGTCTCGTGGGATCCAATCCTCCTCTTCTTGGACAAAAATTTGGGCCATAAAATAATTGTAATGTCTAGCCAATTCATATCCTTTATCCTTGGGATCTTCATCCCAATTAACAACTTCTTTATTTGCCCTTGAGGTCTAATAACTTTGTTTGGCAACACTTTAGCTTGACATCTTGTTAAAGGCCCTCTTTGAGATTTCAAATCTTGTCCATGAATAGATTTGAGATTCATAGGATGCTATCATTCCCCTCTTCTTGAAGAAAATTCGTCCTCGAATTTCGACCTTGCAAGAAAAAGAAAACATGCACTAGTAAATGGAATCTAGTGTCGCGCCCCTTTTTCTCGCGAAATTGGGTTTCGACATGTGACAACTCTTTTAAATGGGCATTAAAAGAGAAGAGTCATCACATAACGATTTTAAGGTGCGTTAGGGAACCTATTGTGCAAATAACTCTGTTCGACTAGTCAAACGTCGCCAAAGATCGGGTAAGGGCTCAAATTACCTCAAAGAGAAGGTGTTAGGCACTCTTCGAGGTCCACAACTGTGGGTCCCAGCCGAACTTAAAACTATGTGGATTATTTAATTAGACTAGGTGATCAAACAAACAAAGAGAATATAAAGGTCGAAGAAGTTTATTATAACACAATTGATACAAAGGGGTGGGTCATAAGTGCTTTAGCCTAAAGGATAACCCCGTGCAACATAAATAATACTTCACAACTCCCTTTAGATATGAGTTGATCATATTATTCAGCGGTCACAGACTATTATCTCCTTCTACCCGATTACTTTGTTAAAGTTATTTACCTAAAGTGTTCTAATTTAGTTCTAAGTCGTGTCCTATGCGTGCACTACCCGTCCCATGCCTATGGCCCAGGAGGCTTTCGACCTACTATTTGGGTGGTTCTATACTTCACTTAGGTTGCTAAAAAATGATAAATCTAAGCGACATTCAAAACATGTAGGACTGCACATAAGGACAAATAAATGGCTCAAGTTGGCTTCCACATGTAAGCAATAAATGCACGCGAGAAGGTTCATATTACAGGGAGTATTAATAGGCGTTGGAATTATTAGGTCCTATAGGCATGATTTCTACGTGATTCTGGATTCCAATATTAGGTAGGTAGTGCTATAATTTTTGGACTAGCGTATAGGCAAATTAGAGCGTTACAAGTCCTATAAACATGATTACTAATTATTTTGTAATAACATAGTGAAAACAATCTCAGAACTCTGAATTACCAACACTGATTTATAGAGATGTGTCTTAGGCGGGTGACAGTATCCTATCGGCAAGATTTCTAACAATTATTGAAACTGATTTTATAACACTTTACTCCTATATACATGTCATCTAGGTGGGGCAGTGTAATGAAAACAACGACAATAATCGATTAAAAGATTAGAATCCTATATTCATGATTTCTAGATGGGCAGTACACTTAAAAGCAATAGAGGCGATTGATTGATTAATTAGTTCGATCCTTATATATATGGTATATAGACTAGCTTGCATCCTATAGACAAGTTGTCTAAACGCGCACAATGAGAAACAAGTACAACAAATGCTTAAACTAACATGCTTTGAGTGGTGAACAAGTATTAGACAAGTTAAGTGAAGTTTGTGATTTCCAATAGGCATGATTTCTATGAGTGTGTCACATACCAAACAAAATAACAAACAAGGCATGCTGAACGAAATAACCAAACATAACACATAGACCCTATAGGCAAGTTCTCTATCCTTTCAATGCAAATATTAGAATATACTCGTTTCCCTAATTTCACTAGTACCCAATTGTTTGCTTACGAATTATTACAGGCCCAAGAATGAAATAATACTAACTGGAAAATGATAAAACATGGGCTGAAACGAATACAAGCCCACAAAATTGTAATTACAGGCCCAACACAAAAGTAAACTAGGGATATCACAGGCGTTCAATAGTCTGACTCTCCGAAAAAACAGCAGGCCCAAACCACAGGCTCACCAGTCAATTATAGTGCATCTGAATCCAGTATCCCAGGTCCAACAACACACATAGACCATTTCTAGGCCCAATGAATAACTTTATTACCCCAAGCAGATGCTAAATTGAGATATGCAAGTGACACAATACTCATAAAAAAACAACCTAAACACTTAGTTTTTAAAAAGTTTTAACCATCAACAGTTTGGCCAAGACATATAAATAGGATCAAACTAAATGGAAAAGCACACAAGACACATATAAGGCAAGCTTGTATTTTGTAATTCTAGAAACAGAGTTTGATAGTGATAAGATTTACCATCATAGGACAATATACAATTTCAACGAATTTCAAAGTAAAGCATGAACTAGAAACAAGCTAAAGACCTTTAGATGATACTTTAACAAAATCATGAACATGAAGCAGGTAGAGTACATTCTCTATAGGGAGGTTTTAACATGAGAACCTTGTGAGAATGTGGTGGCAAACAACAAAACAACATGCTAGTGGGCACAATTTGGCAAACATATCACTTAGTTGATCATGAAACTTAACATGATGGACATTAACTATAGCACAAAGATTCTAAAGAACTCACATGTCAATTATAGGATAACAGGACAAGAAGACATTAGGATTCATGTTAGTCAACCCCACATGATATAAAAACAACACCTTGAATTTATCCTGAATCAAATGCGAAGACTGCAGGATTGACAGGTCAAGGAATATAATTATTAGAGTTACAAAACATGCTTGGCTAGAAATTAAGAAAATGCTAGAACATGGGAGAGTCAAGGATCAGTTTCCATGAAACAAAAGATTACACATGAAGGATCTAGTAGGAAAAGCTTCATTAAAGCAGACTATGGGCAAGTAGTTTTTACAAAAAGTCCTAAAAATTCAAGGCATGAATGTGAACTCATAACAGGTAAAAGAGACGACAATCAAGGCTAACATGAGCATGACCAATAAGACAGAACCTAAGAAGGCTAGAAACCATTTGAATCAATTACACAGATTGAAGGTATACTACACATGTTGAAACTAATCATGTTCGATACTAGAGAACATGGAACTGCAGAATATCTGAGACAATAGAATTACAGAAAGCATAAAACAATACCATGCTGGGAATTCTCAAATAACAAAGAAGCTTAAGGCATGCTTGTCTAAAAGTTCAAACAGTGTTGGCACATAGAATACACATACATGAACAAGTAGAAGAGTATAATAATTAAGGCTACAGAGAGTCAAGAATGCTAACCAGTTGCGAAGATAAACGAGCAAAATAGTGAGGGACTTAGAATATTAGTAGTGATTCAGTAGCAGAACTTGAAAGAGGACAATGGAACCCCAAATCCCCGATGCTTCAGAGTTCACAATAGCCTCAAGAAGGGCTCAGGGCAGTGCTTGCACTGGAGGAGGTCGTTTAATGGTATTATGGCCTTGGCTTTCAGTCGGCCAAGAATTCAACAGTTTTAGAAAATATTCGAGTGTAATAGAGTGAGTAAGTGAATGAGTGAGCGAGCGAGTGAGTGAAAGGGGAGAATAGTGAGAGTAATAGCAATAATGAGGTTTGTCAAAGGGGATTAGGGAAGGGGTTTATATAGTAGTAGAAATTGAACAAACAAACAAGGAAATATAATTAATCAAACACAAAATAAGGAAATAAGAGCATGCAGAATCGTGTAGAATCAATTTAGGAGAAAATCAGGCAAACCTTAATTTGACCGGAATCATAGACTAGCCGGAGATCTTGTTAAATGGGGCCCGTGTAATCATTCCATAGACGTATATAGACGGAAAACCGTCCCAATATTACTGAATAGGTCCAATACCTCTTGATTTGGGAGACTGGTACTTGCCAAAACCGGGAAAGTACCAAGTAATACCATGTGTATGCAAGTAACAATGATATAATCCCACAAAGGTAAGCAACTCAGTGTAAGAATCCATGGATGGATTGGATTAGGAAAAGAACTGGAGGCGGCAGCTAGGGTTTGTGAAGAGGGGAGAAGGATCAAGAGGATTTGAGGGAAGCAGACGGGTGAAATAAGGGTTAGAGTTTGGGTGAGGTTAACTTAAAAGGGGAGGAGGAATGAGAGCCAAGATCAACGACCATGATTAAAAATTTGATTGGGGGAGGGGGTCGTGGAGATGGGTACCTACCGGGTTTTTAATTGGTCATTTGGTTTGGGCTAAGGCTATTGGGCTAAGGTACTAGGCCAATTTTGGTATGAAAATTAGCTTAAAACTGGGCTACTATTTAAATACGCAAAATTTATCAAAAAAATAATTTATAAAAGTAATAAATAAATAAAATTTATTTATGCACTAAAATGATTGAAAATAATAATTTAGCATTATAAAATATAAAATGCTATTTTGGTACAAATAATGTAATGAAAGAGTACTTATGCATGAATATAGGCTATTATTGTAAAAAATTACATAAATAACTAAATATAGATATAATTATATGAAATGATGTAAAAACATTTTAAAACATGTATGTGGTGTAAAAATAATAAACTTGGATGATTGAGTTATTGCAAAGAAAATGAGACAATGTTTAGTCTCATGCAAAGAAAGGCAATGCTTAGCCTTATGCAATGAACGGAGACAATGCCTAGTCTTATGCAATAAATGGAGAAAACCCTTAGTCTCATGAAAAAAGGGAGACAATGCTTAGTCTCATGCAAATAAAGACAGTGCTTAGCTTTTGCAATGAACGGAGACAATGCTTAGTCTCCTGCAAGAAGAGGAGACAATGCTTAGTCTCATGCAGGGAAAGGCAGTGCTTAGCCTTATGCAATTAGGGATGAAATTCTTAGCCTCATGCAAGAAGAGGAGACAATTCTTAGTCTCGTGCAGGGAAAAGCAGTGCTTAGCCTTATGCAATTAGGGAGGCAATGCTTAGCCTCATGCAAGAAGAGGAGACAATGCTTAGTCTCATGAAGGGAAAGGCAATTCTTAGCCTTATGCAAGAAAGAGAGACAATGCTTAGTCTCATGCAAGAAAAGGCAATACTTAGCCTTATGTAAGAATAGAGGTAAAGCTTAATCTCATGCAGGAAATGGAGACAGTGTTTAGTCTCATGCAAGGGAAGGCAATGCTTATCCTTATGAAAGAAAGAGAGACAATGCTTAGTCTCCTGCAAAGAAAGGCAATGCTTAGCCTTATGCAATTACAGAGGCAATGCTTAGCCTCATGCAGGAAATGGAGACAGTGCTTAGTCTCATGCAAGGGAAGGAAATACTTAACCTAATGCAAGAAAAGCGATGAGCGACAGTGAGAGAGAGTGGAGTATTTCTTAGCTGTATGTGTTTGCATTTGGAAACTTGTCATTATGAAGATAGTAACTTTGTTGTGTTTATGTATTTTTGAATGCCCTTATTGTATTCTTTATGCCTGCATTCAAAGAAAAATTGTGAGTTTGCGGGGGATGGTTGGTTCGTGCTCTTGACTCCTTGATTTGTCTTCACTCTTATCTTGAAGTCCTATTCGAGTTACCCTGAGTAACATCTGGCTGTCATAGAAACAAAGTTTTCAAAAAATATGTATGCATTTGACAAATTATTTACAAAAAAAAATATAGTTGTTTGAAATGTATTGCAGTATGTGATATCAAATAATTTAGATGAATCGGTGATTGTGATACATTTAGAGACATTGCAACCTCCTTGCCGTAGAATTTTGAATCCTCAAAATTCTGCCCAGTTTAAATGCATACTTTTGACAATACTTTGCGATTGTTCCACAAACGACGAGGTCGACTGAACTTGCGATCTTGCCCCAGTTTCTGATCATGGAAAAATGAAGATTTTATTAAGATGTGACCGAACCCACATGGCTGCCTACATATCCCCTCTTAAATGGGAATCAAGTCAAGCGTAGTTCAGTTACATCAAGTGAAGAAATGCGAACAATGTTAAACATAGTATCTCTTGACTGCGTCTGAGTTGATAGGTTTTGGCCAAATCTCTCCGTCCATTTTTGCAAGTATAAATGCTCCTCCTGTCAGTACCCGATGAACCATATAGGGACCCTACCAATTGGGTGAAAACTTGCCCTTGGATTCATCTTGATATGGGAAGATCCGTTTTAGCACCAATTTCCCCGGTGTAAATTGCCTCGGTCTGACCTTTTTGTTGAAGGCTCTTGCCATCCTGTTCTGATAAAGTTGACTGTGACACATTGCATTCATTCTTTTACCATCCATGAGAGCTAGTTGCTCGTATCAGCTCTGTACCCATTCTGCATTGATGAGCTCGGCTTCTTGTATAATTATTAAAGAAGGGATTTCTACTTCGGCAGGAATAACTGCTTCAGTGCCATAAACCAATAGGTAAGGATTTTCCCAGTTGATGTGCGGACCGTGGTACGATACCTGAGCAGAGAGAATGGCAGCTTCTCGTGCCATTGTTTGTAATTATCTACCATTTTCCTCAATATCTTCTTGATATTCTTGTTGGCGGCTTCTACTACTTCGTTCATTTGTGGCATATATGCTATGGAGTTCTTATGCTTGATCTTGAAAGTTTCACACATGGCCTTCATCAGATCGCTGTTAAGATTGGCGGCGTTATCGGTGATGATTGACTCTGGTACTCCGAACCGACAAAAAATGTGGTCCCAGACAAAATCTACTACAACCTTCTTAGTTACCGCTTTGTAAGATGCAACTTCAACCTATTTGGTGAAGTAGTGTACGGCCACTAGAATGAATCTATGTCCATTCGAAGCGGCCGGCTCGATCGGGCCGATGACATCCATACCCCAAGCCGAGAAAGGCCAAGGTGAACTTGTTACATTGAGTTCATTGGGTGGTACCCATATCATGTCAGCATGTATCTAGAATTGGTGGCACTTCGGAACATACTTGATGCAGTCTATTTTCAGAGTCATCCAGAAATACCCCGCTCTTAGTATTTTTTTGGCTAAGGTGAAACCATTCATGTGTGGTCCGCAGGTTCCAACATGTATTTCCTCGAGCAACCTGGAAGCTTCCTTGGCATCGACATACCGTAATAATCCCAAGTCAGGAGTTCTTGTATAGAGAATTCCTTCGCTTTGAAAGAAATGATTGGCTAATCTTTGAAGCGTGCGCTTCTGAGTATGGGTAGTGTGCTCTTGGTATTCTCCCTTTTCCAAATATTCCTTGATGTTGTGGAACCACGAATTTCCATCGCTCTCTTCTTCAACATGAGCACAATAAGTTGGCTGCTTATGAATTCCTATTGGGATAAGATCGATGAAATTCTTGTCTGGGTGTTGTATCATGGAAGATAAAGTGGCCAATGCATCTGCGAACTCATTTTGAACCCTCGAGACATATTTGAATTCTATCTTTGTGAACCTTTTGATTAGCTCTTGTACACAGTGTAACTATGGCAATATTTTGGTGTTGTTTGTAGCCCATGATCTTAAAACCTAATGCACCAACATATCGGAATCTCCAATTACCCGCAGCTCCTGAACATTTATGTCAATGGCCAACCTGAGTCCCAAGATGCAAGCCTCATATTCTACCATATTGTTGGTACATGGAAACCTGAGTTTTGTAGATACCGGATAGTGTTGGAAAATTTCTGATACCAAGACAGCTCCGATACCTACTCCTTTGAAGTTTGCTGCTCCATTGAAGAAGATTATCCAGCCATCATACGCTTAAGTGATATCCTCTCCCACGAACGACACCTCCGCATTGGGAAAATACATTTTTAATGGTTCGTTTTCTCCGTATATGGGATTTTCTGCCAGATGATCCGCCAATGCTTACCCTTTGACCGCCTTCTGAGTTACATAGATGATGTCGAACTCACTCAACAATATTTGTCACTTTGCTAACTTACCCATAAGCATGGGTTTCTAAAAGATATATTTTAGTGGATCCATCCTTGATATGAGATATGTAGTGTATGCACAGAAATAATGCCTCAATTTTTGAGTAATCCATCTCAAAGCATAGCAGGTGCATTCCAGCAAAGAGTACCAGGGTTCGTAGGGTGTGAATTTCTTGCTCAAATAATATATTGCCTGATGCTTTCTTCCAGTTTCATCATATTGTCCCAAAACACAACCAAAAGCTCCATCTAGTACAGACAAATAAAGCAGTAGTGATCTTCTTGGCTCTGGTGAGACCAGAACAGGTGGTTTGGATAAATACTCCTTGATTTTGTCGAAGGCTTTCTAGCATTCTTCAGTCTAACTTGTTGCAACATCTTTCCTCAACAATTTGAAGATCGGCTCACATATCACTGTTGATTATGCTATGAAGTTCCTGATGTAATTAAGACGCCCTAAAAATCTCATCACATCTTTCTTATTCTTCGAAGGTGGCAAGTCTTGGATTTCTTTGACTTTTGATGGGTCTAACTCAATCCCTCTGCGACTGACGATGAATCCTAATAATTTCCTGGCAGGGACTCCGAAAGCACACTTTGCAGGATTTAGTTTCAGATTATACCTTCGAAGCCGATCGAAGAATTTCCTCAGATCTGCTATGTGATCCGTACTCCTTTTGGATTTGATGATAACATCATCCGCGTACACTTCTATATCTTTGTGTATCATGCCGTGGAAAATAGTTTTCATGGATCTCATGTAGGTGGATCCGCCGTTCTTCAGACAAAATGACATCATTTTATAACAATATATTCCCCATGGCATGATGAAGGCTGTCTTTTCAGCATCCTCTTCATCTATCCACATCTGATGGTACCCCACGAAGCAATCCACAAAGGATTGGAGTTCATGTTTAACACAATTGTCGATCAGTATATGTATATTAGGCAAAAGGGAAATCATCTTTGGGACTTGCTCTATTTAGATCTCGGTAGTCAACACATACTCTGACTTTCCCATCTTTCTTTGAAACTGGCACAACGTTGGCCAACCAAGTCAGGTCTTGACCACTCTAAGAACCTTGGATTTGATCTGCTTGGTGACCTCCTCTTTTATCTTCGAACTTATATCCGACTTGAATTTTCTGAGCTTCTGTTTTACCAGTGGACATGTAGGATTAGAAGGGAGATTGTGAGCTACTATGGATGTTCTCAAACTCGTCATATCGTCGTAGGACCATGCAAAGATATCTTTATATTCTTTTAGGAATCTAATGTACTCTTCTTTCTCCAACGGTGATAGATGAATTCTTATGCGTGTTTCCTTGACCAGTTCAGAATCCCCTAAGTTAACTACTTCAGTTTCGCCCAAATTGGAGTTTGGCTTGTTTTCAAAATTTTCCACTTCTCTGACGATTTCCTCAAGTATCGTATCATCTTCTAGGTCCTCCGAATCACTATCCTTATGTTGCATTGTCTCATTACATGTCACAGTCACAGGTTCATCGGGATAGGTAATAATAATGATGTAAAGAGAGAAAATATAGAGAATAATAGTAAATACAAAAAGCAATAATGCATTAATTGAAATCTTTAAAACATTAACAAATGCGGCTCGATGACTCAGGCAATTATTTCAAAACAAAATACTGAAAATGTCTCAAATGCTTAAAAAATAATTGATGCTAATCTGCCAAGCTAACCGGGAATTCAGCGGGCCCGGGACGGTGCAACAGTCCAGTTCTTGAGAACAACTCCTCTTTCTGTGGTCTGAATGATAAGGTCTTCCTCCTTCTCCTCCTCCTCAACTATCACACTACAATCCATATCTTCTTCATCTAGGAATAACTTCCTCGTGCCGGCTAAGACTTCATCTTCCTTAGATCCCCACATCACGTCTGCTTGTTGGAATGCCTGGTGCATAGGTGACACTGGTTGTTCTAATGGATAATAAGGACCACGGCATGGCGATGACCAATCTTGGTACTCTTTCCAAGTATATTCATACTCGATCCTAAAAGTTGTACCATGTGTTTTGGTTGTACTGGCTTGGTGACCTTTGGAGGTTTTTGCCTAAACCCTTGCTAGGTTCATACCATATCCATAGTAATATGCTTTCTATCTTATTACTCCACCATCAATCTTTTTCAATTGCGATGATCAGCTCAATGCGATGGTACGTCTCCCCACCCTGCTTCTTCCTATTCTCGATGACTTGAACAGTCTGATTGGTGTAGATGGGGTTGCTTCTATCCCCGTTGATAATGATTTCTTGATGATTTCATTCAAACATCATAGTCTGATGCAGAGTAGAAGCCACTGCTCCAGCAACGTATATCCATGGTCGTCCCAACAATAGATTATAGGTAGCAGATAAATCCAGCACTTGTAACTCTAGATCGAACCAGGTCGAGCCCATTTGTAGGTTGAGGTTGATTTCTTCGATTGTGGCTCTTTGGGATCCATCAAATGCCTTCACATTCATGATTCCCAGCCATATTTCATGCAGGTCTTTACCCAACCTCTTTAGAGTGGTCAGTGGGCATATGTTAAGACTGGATCCTCCGTCTATTAGGACCCTGACGATGAACTTATCCTCAAATCGCACTGTGATGTGCAATGCCCTGTTGTGACTTAGTCCTTTTGGTAGTAGCTCATCTTCGTGAAAGGTGATTTTGTGGCTCTTCAGTACCTGCACGACCATGTTGGCCATCTCCCCACTAGTGATGTTATTTGCTACATAAGCTTCACTCAACACTTTCATCAGGGTGTTCCTGTGTGTATCAGAGTTTTGCAGCAACGACAAAATGGATATCTGAGCGGGAGTTTTGTTCAGATGATCAACAACAGTGTATTCCCTTGCTTGTACCTTCCTCCAAAGGTCATTAGTACCTGTCTCGATAATAGGCGGCTTAGATGTAGCTTTCTTGCTTGTTCGTCCCAATTTTTCTGTTGTATAGACTCTACCAGTTCTGGTCATGCCTTGTGCCACACCTGTATCCTCTATTTTTGCTTTTCCTTTCTCCTGGCTTCCGCAACATATTCCCATGGGATGGAATCAGACTTGTAGGATGGTGTGGGAGCTACCATCACAGTGAAGGGTACAGTTACCTCGACCTTAATGGTGCTTGGGGTTTTACCACAACTAGTGTGAGGGTGACCAGAGATGTCTTAGGATCATCACCCTCTCGAATGAGTCCGATTGACCCTTTCGGGTCCAATTCTTCGTCAGTCTCTATTACATTCACTCCCTCACCTCTATAATCTGGGAGAGGATTATTACATACATTTGGTGCAGTTTCCTTTGCTTGTATGACCTTGTTGTCGATCAGTGTTAGGATTTTGTCTTCCAGTATGTGACACTCATCAATTGTATGACCCTTCATGTCTGAATGATATGCACATGTCTTGTTCGTATTAATCTACTGAGAAGAATTCTTTATAGCAACAGCAGGGATGGGAGTGACATAACCAGCAACCTTCAATCTCTCATATAATTGGTCTATGGGCTCAGCGATCGGGATGTATTATCTAGGTGGTCAGTGATTGAAGTTTGGTCGTGGTTTTTGATAGTTTTGCGGGCGGGTGGAGGTGAACGGTAATATGCGGGTTGGGTGTTATAGGTGCGGTAGGTGGTAACAGGTTGTTGGTATCTGGGGGATGAAAGCTGATATGTGGGTGGAGGTGTTTAGTATGTGAGTGGAGATTTAATACCTTGGGCCACCATGACAGCTCCTACTCCCTTCTTATATTCAAACTCCTATCTTGATGATGTCGGAGAATTTGTAGTTCTCAATAACCATCAGCCTTTCATAGTACTGTGGGTCTTGAGATTTGACAAAGAGCTTATTCATTTGTTCTTCGAGAGAGATGGTCTTACTTTTACATCCTCAGATCTCTACCGAGTAGCACATTCACGAAAGGTTTCTGTTGGTTTCTTTTTGAGGTTCTGAATGTAGAAAACATCTGGTGCGTTCTCTGTGTTGAACCTGAATCTGTCCATATAGTCCGATGCCATGTTTACCCAGATCAACCACTTCTTCGGATTCTGGCTGATATACCAGGACAATGCATCTCTTATGGGGCTTCACATGAACAGTTTCATGCGGATTTGTTCATTTTTCCCCACTCTGACAAGCTTGTCACAATATGTCCTCAGATGCACTTTTGGATCACCAGTTCCATCGAACATTTCAAATTTGGGAGGTTTGTAACCCTCCGACAACTCTACATCTCGCTGAATGCACAAGTCTTCATAATTCAAACCTTCAATGCCTTTACCACCTTCGACATTCTGAACTCTGCCAGTGAGAATTTTGAGTTCTTCCGCCATATTCTTAATGAGAAGGTCCCTCTCGGCCGATTCAGGTATGCATAGGGTTTGTTTCGGGGTGTGGGGGTAAGGTTTCCACATATATTGGGTTGCTTTGGTGGACTCCAAGGATCTAGGCATAAGGGTGGTCATTTTTTGAGTTTTGGGGATCAAGAGTGGGTTGCGGCACATTCTGGGGAGTGTGGTAAGTGGTAGTCTGTGAGTATTGGGTTGGGTGGTGATGGTGTTGTTGAGGATTGATACTGGAGGAGGATTAAGGCTTTGGGGAGGTGTGGGTTACTGGTGTGGTGCAGGAGGGTTTGGTGGCGGGTTTTAGTTTTGCATGTTTTGTGGTGGTGCTTGGTTCTGGGTATTTGGATTTTGTTGGTTAATATCAGGGACATTTAGGGTGAGAGAGAGGTTTTCCAAGTTTCGGACCTGCTCAAGTTCTCCTTGTAGCTCCAAGATCTTTTGTTCCAGACATAAGACCAGTTCAATCTGTGCTGGAGTGCTTCGGCCATCTTAAGTTTGAACATTCTCTGCCGTAGTGGCGTTATCTTTTCTAATACCATTCATATCATCCATTTTTACTTTTCCTTTGTTCTTGCTTTTGGGATCACTTGGTGGAGGATCTCTGGATCTAGTGTGATATGCTGACGATGTCAGTATGCACGAATCAACCTTGGGAAATGGGAATAATGAAAAAAAAAAGTAAAAGTAAAAGGTAACCAAGTTAGTAAGGGGTATTGAAATAATGCTCGCAATATTAATCATGTAATAATTCACGTCCTAATTTGGAGACCTCGTTGTGCCCAAGGTAGGACTAAGCGACACATATACTTGGAGAAAATTGATGCCAATATTACGTCATTTCATTAATGTGAAAATGATCCAAAATTTTACTAAACCGACAATAATAATGAAGTCACTAATGGCGTTTAGCCTTATTATAATCAAAATCTAAACTAAGCTAGAAAACAGTAAAGAACATTATTTGCTAATCTATTTGGTCCCTAAAGGACCTTCTCCGTGCTTGGCTCTTTAGACTCCATCAATCAAGTTCCCCAAGTCGCGCATATCCAATAATCAGTAAGCCTTTGCTAGATGCCCTCCTTCGCTACCATCCGTGTTTTGACAATCTGCAAGCCTCTTTCTCATCTTTCCTTCGAGCTCCATCAATCCCTGTTCCAGATATTCCAACCTATCTGTTGACTTAGTGACGATCCCCTTCCATTCATTTATAGCCTCCATGTCTATTTTATGTTGTTCCAGATGCCTAGATTTCGACTCGAAAACCCTTTTTCGAAGCCTTCTATACTTGACCTGTGCCTCAGCAGCAACATCAATGAACCTATTTTCCAAATTGACCCATGTCTTGATGTCTCCCGCTATATCATCTACCAACCATGATGGATAGAAATACACATGACCGGCATGCTACCTGTCTGGCTCGATAGTCTCTCTTTCCATAATGACCTTCTAGTTGTACATATATTGCGCCTCGAACTTGAAAGGAATAACGTCCCTTTTGAAATCTGCCTTGTACTGGACCATGTTGGAAACCCGAAGTATGACTTGTTTTCTTCCTGCCTACCTCATTACCCTTATAGGATCATAGGGATAAATGTCTCCCAACTTAATCAATACCAAATGAGTAGTATCCCTTGACCTAATGATGAACTCGTTGTTGGGAAACCACTCAAACATCCAATGTACTTTCTTGTCTGTCAGATTGCTGAAGAAATGTACCCAACTTATAGTACTTCCGGGTTGTGCGAACCTATCTGGGATGAATGTCATTTTCTTTGGATAATGGTAAGCTATGTAGTTATTCAATGGCCGTCGCAGAAGCTCTTGACAATATTCTCCCCTTTGAAAGTATTCCAATAACCAGACTTGCAATAATAGATTACAACCTTCAAAATGTCCGCACCCATGCTTGCACCGATCTAGAGCGCGGTACAGTTCAGTTAGGATCATAGGGATGATGGTGTAGGTTTTCCCCTCGACGCCTTCCATTAAAGTTCTTGCAAAAATAGCTAAATGAGTGTTAATCCTTCCTCCTTTCATTGGAAATATCAACAAACCCAAGAAGCAGATGATGAATACATAAACTCGGCGGTGCGTCCAACCTAGGGAGGTAATGGCAAGTTCCTCATGATGAAGACGGTATGACTTACTATGCCTATAACGCTCATAAAGAAACCCAAAAGGGATGTAAGATTTATTTAAGCAAAGCAACTCTTCATTTTTATTAAAGACCAACTTCTTTAGAAAATCGCGAGGGTGCGATTCTCTGGTACTAGTAATCCCGGACTATCCCACAGCACCTTAGCAAAACCCCATATTTCTTTTAAGAGATGAGTCATTTCTCTGTCACCAAATCGGAAGACCGCTCTTTTCTCATCTCAGAACATGGTAGCAGCCTCAACCAAAGCTCTATTTGGTTGGATATTAAGCAAATATGGCAAGTCACCAAGTACTCTTCTCACATGATTCTTGTCGCAAGGCGCAAGGTCTTTCCACCAGTCAAGTAGCAGAGGTAGGATGTTTTGGACCATGCCGAACCAGGGGACTTCACGCTTCATTTTCTGCAAAAAAATAAAGGTTAGCCTTTTCCCCCTCCAAATTCGACTATTTACACGATAATGATCAACACATTGGCATATTTTCTCCAAGTAATGCACATAACATGATGATTCCCATTGGGATTGTGGAAATCCCGTCGGGCTTTGGACAAGGCTTATCTTAGCGGGCTATTACGTTAACAACGTTTTAACCCGTACTAGGTTTCACATGATGCATGCACATTTGATATTATAGTAAGGTTTCTAGAATGGTCTAGACAGGTACTCTCAAGTGGACAACTTGATAGGAAAAGGCACGGGACCGTCGACTGCACCGCTTATTGACTAGTCTACCGCAAATAAGCCTTTTCAATTTTAAAAGAGTAATCTTGAAAGAGCACGAACACTCATTAAGCTCCGCTATGTTGATAATTGGCACGAATGGAGTATGATGTGGAGTATGCTTTATGCGGAGATAAATACACGTTGCCAAGTATTTTGCATGATTGAATATCTAAAAAACAGTAAATAAAATAGCAAGAATAATCAAGGAAAGAGAAGGAAGACAAAAAGGAAGAAGTTAGTTTAGTTCATAGAACATAAGCAAAGCAAGTAATGAAGTAGACATGATATATCAATTTGACAAGATAAAGAGCGGTCATAGCAAATAAAGGTGAATAGGGGAAGGGATGTGCATGTCATAGCAAATTAGACAACAAAGGTGAGAAATGGAGGGGATATGCATGTCATAACAGGTTTAAACAAATAAAGGTAAATAAGGGAAGGGATGTGCATAAAGAAAATAATCCACGTAAGTCAAGTTCATTATGGTAAGAGCCTAAGTATATCCTCAGCAGAGTCGCCATGCTTCGCGCCCCTTTTTCTCGCGAAATCGGGTTTCGACGTGTGACAACTCTTTTAAGTGGGTATTAAAAGAGAAGAGTCACCACCTAACTATTTTAAGGTGCGTTAGGGAACCTATTGTGTAAATAACTATGTTCCACTAGTTAAACGTCATCAAATATCGGGTAAGAGCTCAAATGACCTTAAAGAGAAGGTGTTAGGCACTCTTCGAGGTCCACAACTGTGGGTCCCGGTCAAACTTAAAACTATGTGGATTATTTAGTTAGACTAGGTGATCAAATAAACAAAGAGAATATAAAGGTCGAAGAAGTTCATTATAACACAATTGATACAAATCTAAAGGACTATAAGGATACAACTACAATGTTTAAACAACTAAGTGTAGATATCAAATATATAAATAAAAGGGGGGGGGGGGGGGCTAAGTTTTTTAGCCTAAAGGGTCACCCCGTGAAACATAAATAATACTTCACAACTCCCTTTAGATAGGAGTAGCTCATATTATTCAGTGGGCACAGACTATCATCTCCTGCTAATCGATTGCTATGTTAAAGTTGTTTACCTAAAGCGTTCTAATTTAGTTCTAGGTCGTGTCTTATGCATGCACTACCTGTCCCATGCCTATGGCCCAGAAGGCTTTGGACCTACTATTTGGGTGGTTCTAGAATTCACTTAGGTTGCTCAAAAATGATAAATCTAAGCGACATTCAAAATATGTAGGACTGCACATAAAGACAAATAAAGGGCTCAAGTTGGCCTCCACATGTACGCAATAAATGCACGCGAACAGGTTCATATTACAGGCAATATTAAGACGCGTTGGAATCATTACGTCCTATATGCATGATTTCTTTGTGATTCTGGATTCCCATATTAAGTAGGTAGTGCTATAATTTAGACTAGCGTATAGGCAAATTAGAGTGTTACAAGTCCTACAGACATGATTTCTAATCATTTTGTAATAAGGTAGTGAAAACAATCCTAGAATTCTGAATTACCAACGCTGATTTTATAGAGATGTGTCTTAGGCGGGTGACAATATCCTATAGGCAAGATTTCTAACAATTGTACTAATTTTATAACAATTTACTCCTATAGACATGTCATCTAGGTGGGGCAGTGTAATGAAAACAACGACAATAATCGATTAAAAGATTAGAATCCTATATTCATGAGTTCTAGTACACTTAAAAGCAATAGATGAGATTGATAGATTGATTAGTTGGATCCTTATAGATATGGTATATAGACTAGCCAAGCGTATTCTATTGCATCATATAGGCAAGCTGTCAAAACGCGCGCAATGAGAAACAAGTACAACATATGCTTAAACTAACATGCTTTGAGTGGTGAACAAGTATTAGACAAGTTAAGGGAAGCGTGTGATTTCCTACAGGCATGATTTCTATCAGTGTGTCACTTACCAAACAAAATAACAAACAAGGTATGCTGAACGAAATAACCAAGCATAACACATAGACCCTATAGGAAGGTTCTCTACCCGTTCAATACAAATATTAGAATATACTCGTTTCTCCAATTTCACTAGTACCCCAATTATTTGCTTACAAATTATTACAAGCCCAAAAATAAAATAATATTAACTGGAAAATGACAAAACATGGTCTAAAACAAATACAAGACCACTAAATTGCAATTATAGCCCCAACCCAAAAGTAAACCAGGGATATCCCAGGCCTTCAATAGTCTTACTCTCCGAACAAACAGCAGGCCCAAACCACAGTCACACCAGTCAATTAGAGTGCATCTGATCCAGTGTCCCAGGTCCAACAACACACATGGCCCATTTCCAGGCCCAATGAATAACTTTCTTAACCCAAGCGGATGCTAAAATTGAGATATGCAAGTGACACAATATTCATAAAAAAAAACTAAACACTTAGTTCTTTAAAAGCTTTAACCATTAATAGTTTGGCCAAGACGTATAAATAGGATCATACTAAATGGAAAAGCACACAAGACACATATAAGGCAAGCTTATATTTTGTAATTCCAGAAACAGAGTTTGATAGTGATAAGATTGACCATCATAGGACAGTATACCATTTCAATGAATCTCAAAGTAAAACATGAACCATAAACAACCTAAAGACCTTTAGATGATAGTTTAACAAAATCATGAACATGAAGTAGGTAGA
Organism: Nicotiana paniculata; assembly: GCA_005239505.1. Classification (NCBI taxonomy): domain Eukaryota; kingdom Viridiplantae; phylum Streptophyta; class Magnoliopsida; order Solanales; family Solanaceae; genus Nicotiana; species Nicotiana paniculata. The sequence continues at coordinate 55,034 of ML327186.1, forward strand.
GTGCAGTCTCTACAGGGAGGTTTTAACATGAGAACCTTGTAAGAATGAAGTGGCAAATAACATAACAACATGTTAGCGGGCACAATTTGTAAAACATATCACTTAGTTGATCATGAAACTTAACCTGATGGACATTAACTATAACACAAAGATTCTAAAGAAATCACACGTCAATTATAGGATAACAGGACAAGCAGACATTAGGATTCATGTCAGTCAACCCCACATGATATAAAAACAACACCTTGGATTTATCCTAGAATCAAATGCTAAGAGTTCAAGATTGACATGTCAAGGAACACAATTATTAGAGTTACAAAACATGCTTGGCTAGAAATTAAGACAATGCTAGAACATAGGAGAGTCAAGGATCAGTTTACATGGAACAAAAGATTACACATGAAGGATCTAGTAGGAAAAGCTTCATTAAATCAGACTATGGGCAAACAGTTTCTACAAAACTCCCAGAAATTCTAGGCATAAATGTGAACTCATAATAGGTAAAAGAGACGACAATCAAGGCTAACATGAGCATGACCAATCATACAGAACCTAAGAAGTCCAGAAACCATTTGAATCAATGACACAGAGTGAAGGTATACTACACGTGTTAAAACCTATCATGTTCGATACTAGAGAACATGGAACTGCAGAATATCATTGAGATAATAGAATTAGAGAAAGCATACAACAATACAGTGCTAGGAATTCTCAAATAACAAAGAAGCTTAAGGCATGCTTGTCTAAAACTTCAAACAGTGTTGGCACGCAGAATACACATACATGAACAAGTAGAAGATTAATAATTAAGGCTGCAAGGAGTCAAGAATGCTAACCAGCTGCGAAGATAAACGAGCAAAAGAGTGAGGGACTTAGAATATCAATAGTGATTCAGTAGCAGAAATTGAAAGAGGACAATGGAACCCCAAATCCCCGATGCTTCAGAGTTCACAAGAGCCTCGAGAAGGGCTTCAAGCAGTCCTTGCACCAGATGAGGTCGTTTAGTGATATTATGGCCTTGGCTTTCAGCCGGCCAAGAATTCAACAGTTTTAGAAAATATTCGAGTGTAACTTAGTGACTGAGTGAATGAGTGAAAAGGGAGAATAGTGAGAGTAATAACAGTAATGAGGTTTGTCAAAGGGGATTAGGGGAGGGGTTTATATAGTAGTAGAAATTGAACAAACAAACAAGGAAATATAATCAGTCAAACACAAAATAAGGAAAGAAGAGCATACAAAATCGATTAGAATCAATTTAGGAGAAAATCAAGCAAACCCTAGTTTGACCGGAATCACAGACTAGCCGGAGATCTTATTGAATCGGGCCCGTGTAATCTTGCCATAGATATATATAGACGGAAAACAGTCCCAATATTACTGACTAGATCCAATCCCTCTTTATTTGGGAGACTGGTACTTGCCAAAATCGGGAAAGTACCAAGTAATACCATGTTTATGCAAGTAACAATGATATAATCCCACAAAGGTAAGCAAATCAGTGTAAGAATCCATGGATGGATTGGATTAGGAAAAGAACTGGAGGCGGCAACTAGGGTTTGTGAAGAGAGGCGAAGGTTCGAGAGGATTTGGGGGCAATGGACGAGTGCAATAAGGGTTAGGGTTTTGGTGAGGTTAATTTAAAAGGGGAGGAGGAATGAGGGCCGTTGATCTTGAGAGATCAATGGCCAGGATTAAAAATTTAAAAGGGGCGGGTCCTAGAGATGGGTAACGACTTGGTTTTGGATTAATGTGTCATTTGGTTTGGGCTGGGGCTATTGGGCTAAGGTACTGGACCAATTTTGGTCCGAAAATTGGCTTAAAACTGGGCTACTATTTAAATACGTAAAATTTATCAAAAAAATAATTTATAAAATTAACTAATAAATAAATAAAAATATTATTTATGCACTAAAATGATTGAAAATAATAATTTAGTATTATAAAAATATGAAATTCTATTTTGGTACAAATTATGTTATAAAAGAGCACTTATGCATGAACATAGGCTATTATTGTAAAAAAATATATAAATAACTCAAATATAGATATAATTATATGAAATAATATAAAAATATTTTAAAACATGTATGTGGGTGTAAAAATAATAAATTTGGATGGTTGAGTTATTGCAAATAATTTAATGGAATAATTAGTAAATATTCAAGTAATTTAAATGCAAGAAAAAGCCCTAAAGATTATGAAAAATTATGAAAAATGCTTGTATAAATCTTATAAATTAAATAATGGATGAAAAAATGACATTTTGAAAATACATATACTATTTTGAAAAATGTGAGGGCAAAATTTGGTATCAGAATCCACTAATCTGAATAAATGGTAGGAATAAAGCAAGATAGTGACCATGTGTCCACTTAACCTAATTAAGCCTAATAGGTGTAAATGCTCCCTTGTAAAGCATATGGACATCATCATCCCAATAAAATTTATGCCTACTTAGATTTGTCCAATAAAAACCTCTCTCAGATGCACTATATAATGAAATTTGCAATACGATCTTATTAATAAGGTAGTCCAAACATGTGCATGCCAAAGAAATTACAAAATATTAATCATGCATCCATTTAACACAATTATCTCTGGCACATGTATCAAATAAGACACTTTTATGATATAGCCAAGTATCAATTATAAATCCTATGAATTCTTCTACATGTAAGTTATTCAAAGAAGCACATAAAACTCTCATAAAGGTCAGAAGAACCCATAAATTCCAAAATAAAAATTTCAATTCATTCAAGCTCATGAATATAACTTTCCCCAATAATATTCGCAACATCAATGTATTCTACATAATTGCTCAAAATGCCACAGAAAGAGTCATAGATAGGTTCATGAAAGACTATTTGATCACTAATGTCACAATAATCATGCATATCCTCTTTACTAGAAGCAACACTTTTACAGGCTCACAATCAACATGACTAGAGGAATGACTTCCCATCAAACAACAAAACTCACATTCTAGAAATTTATCACATGAAAACTCATTAGGCACTTGAATAAGAGAAGAAAGAAAATTTAACTCATTAGCAAGCCTCTTCTTATAAATCTCATGCCTCTTTCCACCAAGGTAAAATGCATAATCATCTATGTCATACTCAATTTCAAAAAGGAAGCAAATTACTCTGGCACTTGAAATTAGATATTACAGTTAATGACTTGATATGCATCAAAATATCATCATTCACAAAAATTATAAAGTCACCAACATAAGAAATAAGAGTATAATTCATTACCTCCAAAAGTACCTTAGGTATTCTAGAAAGGCCAAAAATGTGAATAAACCAATTATACATATCATACTTGGACTTATTTATTAATGGAACAATATCACCTTTTATTCTTTTATGCAATGACTCTAACTTAGAAATTCCTTTAGGGAACTCCATGTTGCAAACCTATAAATAAGGATCAAAACAGTCAAAAGGTTCAACAACAAAGAAACTAACCAAGCTTTTATCTTCCACCATCCAACAAGAATTGATTTCAAAATTCATATGGGAATCCGATTGGATCCTTTGCTACCATCTTTTGTCCTCACCTCCCCTTTCAAAAGGTCTTTCCATATATGGCTGCATAAAATCACAAGAACTAAAACAAGAAAGAGTTAATAGGTTAGGAAGTAAAGAAACTTTTTTGCTTACATTCTCTTTGGCTTTTATCACAAGACTAGCTTTTTCCTCACCCTTAGCTTCTTTTCTCTCACTAAAGTTCTTTTCTTTTTCTTCACTCAATTCCTCTTGTTTCTTTATCTCACAACTTGTTTTCTGTCTCATGGCCTTCTATCTTTTCTTTCCTCTCAAGCTTATTCTTTTCCCCCCTGTCGCACCCCCTTTTCCTCGCGAATCGGGTTTCGACATTTTTGTGACAACTATTCTTTTTGGGATGGGTTTAAGGAATTGGAAGAATCGCCACCTAACGGATTAAGGTTGTCACACCTCCTTTTTCACCCCGGTGAGGGTAATAAGGGAGTTTTTCCAATTTAAGTGACAATAATCGAAATGGGATTATTTATTGATTCAGAGTCACCACTCGAAATTATTTATTTACGGTGTTCCGAGTCACCATTTACTTTTAGAATCCCAAATCGAGGAAATTTTGACTATGTTTTAAAAGTCTGCGAAACCAGAAAATCGAGTAAGGAATTTTGTTAACCCGGGAGAAGGTGTTAGGCACTCCCGAATTCCGTGGTTTTAGCACGGTCGCTTAGTAATTTATACTTGGCTTATTAAATTATTTTAATTACGTATTTTAGAACCTATGTACATTTTACCTTTTACCGCTTTCAATTACTCGATTATTCGTGATTAAGGAATTATCTTGAAACGAGTAACGCGTACGTGTACTCGTTTTGTTTGGCGCGTCAAGAATTATGGCACGCGTATATGTACACAATTAATCATGCTTTATTAATTATTAAGATTATTTGGTCAATTTCGTGCGAACGCGTACCTTGATTTATTTTGGGAATCATAATTACGTTACGCGAACGTGTACATAATCACGATTGAGATTAACGTAAAGTCATGAATTATGGAATTATTTGTGACAACAAGTAGTTGCAAAGTCATTGATTCATATGACAAATTAGCAGTTATTCCCCTGCCTAACATCGGGTGAATGTTTCACCTATAGTCTAGTTTTCATGATTTTTCCAATAATATTTACTAGTCAATTTTTTACTAACTTGACTAAATTTGGTAGATTGAAATGCTAGAGATCAAAATCCATTGTAATATCATCTACGAGAATGTAAGCATTTAACATAATCATTATGATGAAACCTGATTATAAATCAGAGCAAATTTCATAGATTTAAAGTTTGAGTACAGTCTAATTGACCATATATATACTTACTGCTCAAAAGTTCAAGAGTTGTAAAAAAAAAAAACGAACAAACTGAATCACACAATGATCATTTTCATAACTCTAACAGAGTACCAAACCAAAGGCGACATATAAGCAAATGGCCAATATGAAGGATTAATTTATTGTCGCACACAAAGTAACATCGCAAAAAAAGGGAAGAGAGCAGAGTAGACCTGTTAAGCAAATATTTTCTCTATACACAAATAAGCAAGTACAAGGCCTTGACTCCAAAATTCAAACGAGAAAACAACGACAATAATCAAACAGGAATCGCGAACCAGGAAACCTCGAGCACCGAAACGTACAATCCCGCCACCTCTTTGTTGCTCAGATCTGAGCATCCAAGACCTCAACTTCAAAAATTTGGCTCAAACAAAAATATTTTACCCATGAAATAAAATTCGAGATAAGAATATAGGACCCAAAGTGGTGATGTGGTCTTGTTTCGGTGGTTCTGTGGCGAGTTTAGTGTTGAAATGTGATGCAATTTATGGTGTTTAATTGTATATATAAGCTACTGTATTTTCTTGTGGAAAATGGAGCAATTTACGTAGTTCAAGGAATTGGAGATGTAGAGGTTGTGTGTGTTATCTAGAAAACGGAAAAGACAAAAAAAACCTCCCTCCCTTTTTTTTTTTACAAGCAAAAATTTTGGCAGTTTGTTGTTGTTCCCTCTATTTGGAGTAGGGAACGTGATTGTGTAAGTTAGTGGGGAAGTGGGAAGTTGCAAGGGGATAAGATCTGATGGGTTTGGGAATAGGAGATCATGGGGTTAGTTAGGATAGGAGGAAATAAATTTTGTTTATTTTGTTATATTTTGCTTCTTGCTCTTTTCGTTAGTTATTTTTCTTACCCTTTTTTTTTAGTTAAATAAAAATAATGTAAAATACATGGATCTATATATATATATACATATATTAAGTAACTTAATTTTATAGGCTTAAATAAAACTATATAAATAAAAAATTCAATATCTACACTATGGTTTAAATTACACTAAAAAAAATACTACTATAACTTACATTCAAATTAGAATAACCAAGTTTATATATATATACTTCTTCTATTTAAACATAGGAACAAATTTTATATTCTAAGAATGTGAATATTTTTTTGATGTTTTTAATTTTCTTAAATAAAACCTATTAAGAGTAAGATAAAAATTTAAAATATTAAGATTAGACCTAAAAGAAATATTTACATCAAAATAGTATAGAATTTGGGTGTGGTCAAAAATTAGTTGTTCACATCATGCCCCTCTTTTCTTGGAAACATGAAGAGTTTTCAGGCAAAGAAAATGAACACAGTGACTAATTTTGACCTCACTATTATTAGAAAAGGAAAAGAAGATAAAAGAAAAAGATGCGACCGAGCCTTGGTTTTAGGCAGTCTACATATCCCGGGTTATAAGGGAATCAGGTTACGTGTAGTTCAAGTGGAAGAAGAGTGAGGGAGTATGCTTAGAGGGAAAGCCGTCTGAAGTTTCGTTGAGGTTCCGATCCGCAGTTCCGACTATTACATCAAATGAAAAGAAAATTACATACTCTTGAAATCTAAGAGTTACAAAAATTCCTATCTAAATCCCATCTGGAGCCTAGTCTTGATTCTTGACTTGTTTCTCCCATTGAATTTAGACTGAGACTTGATGCTCTCGATGCAACAGACTATGAAATATTCTCGCAGGCTTGTTTCTTGATCAGATGATGGAAAGATGGATCTTGAAATTCTCTGTCTCCGCATACATTACGTCAAAGCTGGTTGCGGCTGGTATCAAGATCAAACATTCTATTTTCTCCAGCAAGAGCTGGAATCTTATTTTTTCACATCCAATCTGTGCTTTGTAGAAAAACCTACAAGCCATCACAAACAAACAAAACGAACAAAAATTTTCTGCCCCAGTTTGCACTAGAAATTTTTTGTGAGTTATTGAAAACACATTAAACTGTCTTTGCTATTGCAGAATAAAGAATTGAAAAAGATACATTTTTTATAAATAATAGGGGATGTCGTACCCAGTGTTAACAAGAATGAAGGCAACCAGGGATGTAGTACCCTGTGTTGACGATAAGATGAGAATCATGACATTCTAGGATGCTACTAGGGAATGTCGTACCCTATGTTGGCAATAAAATACAACCAGGGGATGTAGTACCCTGTGTTTGGAAATGAATGAGGCTCGTGGCTCACTTAGATTCTAATAGGGAATGTTGTACCCTATGCTGGCAATAAAATGCAACCAGGGGATGTAGTACCCTGTGTTTGGATATGAGATAAGGCTCATGGCTCACTGAGATGTGACTGCAGAATGTGGTACCCTATGTTTGCAATAAAATGACGCTCATGGCGCTCTGAAATGATACTAGGGAATGTCGTACCCTATGTTGGTGCAGCCAGGGGATGTAGTACCCTGTGTTGGCTATAAGATGAGGCTCGTGGCACTCTGAGATGCTACTAAGGAATGACGTACCCTATATTAGCAATAAGAAATACAACCAGGGAGTGTAGTACCCTGTGTTAACAATAAGATGCAGCCAAGGAATGTAGTACCCTGTGTTGGCAATAAGTAATGCGACCAGAGGATGTGGTACCCTGTGTTGAAGATAGGATATTGATTCCCCATAATGAAACTAAGAATAACATGATTTCATGTATATTAGAAGAAAACTAAGGATTTGAGAACTTCACTTGGTGGTGTTCGTCTTTTCACGAAATGTTTCCTAAAATTGTTCTGTTCCTGTTCTGAACAAAGAAAATTTGTTAGTTTTAAAATGGTGGTCAATTTGTGGCCTTGATTTCTTGAGCGACTTGACCTTGCGTCCATTACACTTGTTAGAAAACTGACTCCATCGATGGTCGTACAAATTTCTAGGAGATTCCGTCATTACTTTCTGGGATCTTATTTCTCAACATCAAAACCTGACTATTTTGTGCCTATCACCATTTGTGTTTATGGTGCAAACAACCATGCTCCCAGAACAACTTTTAACTGAGTAACTTTTTTCGATCCCTAACACATTGTTCCGTCCTTCAAGCTATTTGCTCCTCAGGGAAAATCGAAGGTGGCTTTATGCCTTTGCCTATGTTGTTCATGCCCAGAAAGTTCGGCTTCATATAACAAGGAAGCTGTAACCAATTTTTTGCTGCCTTTTCTTTGCTTTGCTTTGACAAAATTAGACTCAAAGGGACTAAAAAAAATAGCACGAAAGAAAAGAAGAAGGTGAACTAATAGGTATTACAACTTAATCAAGAAATGTACCTTTCAAAGAATAAAAATAGAAAGTACTTATCTGGAGGAATATGCTGACTTCAATTTACATGACATGCACTTTGGACTGGATGTCTGATCCGTCCGAACCATCTAATTCTCAAAATTCGTTGTAAACTTCACCTTGAAACTGAGTTCTTTGTCTTAACCATGCTTGTGCCATGATATATGAAGACATTAATGATGCCCTTTGTGGGTTTTCACCAATTTACCTCTCTCATTTGCCTTTCTCTCAACTCACTGCCGCCTTATAGTGCCCGTGAGAGTTTTCACCAATAAGACTCTCTCATTTTATTTTTCTCTTTTTACAATGGTAGAGGCATCGCCCGTAGTATAGTGACTTAGCATTCTCGAAAGTTGGTTAGAAGGTCTTAACAGGGAAAGGTAAAAAGAACTATTCAATTGAATTACAACTTTTGGAACCATTTTGACGGAAGAACTGTCGAAAAATAAAATAAAATCATGCCCCAGTTTCTTTGAATACTGGGAAATGTAGATTTTTGTTTTAGTGTGATCGAACCCCAGAGCGAGGCTGCCTACGTATCCTTTCGGAATCAGGTCGGACGTAGTTCAATTAACATGAACTTATTTTGATGATTTTTTTTTACATTTCTCTTTTTTTTTAAAATATATTGGTTCCAAGAGAGGGGAAAACAAAGAAATATAAACAAGGCTTCAAAGGGCTAACTAGGGTTAAACAGTGTTT